>JAGWCC010000448.1:600000-780635 GCA_022651775.1 Drusus annulatus | reverse complement strand
TAGACAAAATGCGAGACTTGGGGTCGGATTTAGAATGCCGTTTTCTCAAGCTGTATGGGATACCAAATTGATAAATTGAGATGAAACTTTGCGGTTCTGTTAAGAAAAATAATGTGCGTCGGAACCAATAGAAAAAAACTGCCATAAATAAGATTTGTGGAAAAACCAACAATTTGATAGACAAACTGCGAGACTTGGGGTCGGATTTAAAATGCCATTTTCCCAAGCTTTTGGTTTTGATTGAGATAAAACTTTGCGGTTCTATTGAGAAAAATAATGTGCGTCGAATTCAATGGAAAAATGTGCCAATTACAAAATTTGTGGAAGTACCATCAATCTGATATACAAAATGCGAGACTTGGGGTCGGATTTAAAATGCCATTTTCTCAAGCTCTATGGTTTCGATTGAGATAAAACTTTATGGTCATGTTGAGAAAAAAAATAATGTGCGTCAAATTCAATGGAAAAGTGGCATCATTTACAAAATTTGTGGAAATACCATCAATCTGATAGACAAAATGCGAGACTTGGGGTCGGATTTAGAATGCCGTTTTCTCAGGCTCTAGTAGTCCGAATGAAATGAAACATTGCGGCTCTGTTTAAAATAACAAATTGAGTTAGACTCAATTAAAAAACCGCAATAAAGAAAAATTGTGGAAATACCAACAGTTTTATTGAGAAAATGCGAGACTTGGGGTCTTTTTTGATAAGCCGTTTTCTCAGGCTTTTTTGAACTTAATAGAACGAAACTTTGCGATTCTGTTAAGAAATGTAAACTGCGTAAGATTAAATTAAAAAAAAACACCAGATGTAAAATTTGTAAAAAAATTATCAATTATATTTATATTTTATTTAATTTTAAATAAAAGAGAAATTGCAAGTCTTGGGGTTGGATTTAGAATTCCATCGGACCGAATGGAATTAAATTTTGCAGTTTTATTTTGTTATTATTTCATTGTCTTAATTTTATAATTCCTAAGTAAATTTCAAAAGTTTACTTCAGTCAGTCCCACAGAGCTTAATAAAACGGGATATTATTTCCAACTCCAAAGCCATTTTTTCCGCATAGTGGTATTTTTCATTTTTTTATTTTTCTAACAAATGTTACTTTTGGGCGCCCTTGAGGTGATTTTTCACAAAAACGGCGCTATACAAATCGTCCAAATATTATTATTATTGGGAGGATTTTTTCATTTCATCGGTTTTAGTTCATCATTCTCACGAATTTTAATGTTTCTCTGCTAACAAAATGTTTTAATTTTGAATACATTCTTTTTAGGAACTGTTTGTTAATATTTAGATATTTTTAAAGGAGAAACTTGCAAGTGATGACATTTATAGAAAAGTGATGTTTTTTGTGCAATATATTCATGGGTCGATGTGAAAAATAGCGACGATACGTAATTACACACAAAATTATTTTATTAAAAAGTAAGAAACAAGGTTTTGGAAAATTTAAATGCTCAAATTTAATTTTTTTCAATTAAAATTATGTCTATAAATAGAACATATATACTTTGTTTTTAACCACTTTTTTATTTAATATTTTGTCTACCGGTTTCGGAAGTACCCTTCCATCATCAGGACAATATTAAATTAATCTTTAGATAATAACTTCATCTCTTCTGGAAGAAACATATGTGGAGATAAATTCTGTACACGATCAAAAAATGTATGTTTTGAAGTATCATACATTTTTTGATCGTGTACAGAATTTATCTCCACATATGTTTCTTCCAGAAGAGATGAAGTTATTATCTAAAGATTAATTTAATATTGTCCTGATGATGGAAGGGTACTTCCGAAACCGGTAGACAAAATATTAAATAAAAAAGTGGTTAAAAACAAAGTATATATGTTCTATTTATAAATATGGCAAGCCACAAAGTTAATGCTTTTTACGAATATATAAAATTATGTCGTTTGGCTCAGGGCCGGGCCTGGTGAAGCGTGTAGTGTAGGAACTAGGAACTCGGGTGACTGCACAGAGATACAGAGGTAGCCCAAGCCAAGTCAAGTGAAGTCAGTTTTGTAAGAATTTTAACTGACTTCTCTAAAAAGGCGCGGCTAGGGATTTCATAGCCACACCTTTTTTACAAACGTTTTAGTACATTAGGGTTGCCACAAATCATTTTAATTAGCTTAATCTTAATTTTTAAATAAAAAGTGAATACATGAAGCATAACAATTATATTATTGAATCATCGCTATTTTCCACGTGGACCCATGAGGTATAGCTTTTACCAGTGGTGAAGTTTTGTGAATTGGATGACAGTACTTTTATTTACCTTTTTTTTAAATTACATTAAGTATAAAATATCCCACGGGTATTTTCCATGACCCGTTTACACATACTATCATGAAAGTAAGTATTTCACGAGCGAGGGGTATTTCGTCTCCTTCTAAATTAGTCCCAAAATTAATATATCCCATTTTGACTTGACCAACTCTTTCTAATTGTTTGCGAATGCTCATTTCATCCATAACAAGTGAGCAAAGAGCCGGACTATCACTTTGCCTAACTTTAAGTTTGATGGCATCAAAAGATTCTTGTGTAAATCCGGGCTCACAATTAATTTGTTTGTACCAATTAGAAAGGGTTTTGGGATGAGGCAGGCATGTATCAAATGTCTTTCTTACATAAGTGTATGCCCTGGGAGAATAAAAGTGTAAGGTAATTGCGAATTTTCCGAGTTCTGAAGAGTACTGCCTAGTTACAGGAAGTCCGCTGTCTTTGCAAATTTGACGCTTTAAAAAATCTTTATTGGGCCCACTAATGGACGATAACATTTGGATACCTTCACTTTGAACATTTTCCTGTTTTTCTAGGTCCTGTATTATATCATGTAAAGATGTGATTTTTCGTAAACGCCGACGATTTGTCTGTTGTTATGTGGAGTTTTTTTTTCTAGTTTCAAAATTCGCGTATTAAGTTTAAGTATTATATTTTTTAAGACTACCTTCTTTGGAGTGTCGACGATTGGTGCAACTACAGCATTACCCCTTCAATAGCCAGATCGACTCTTGAAAATGACGGAACTGCGCAAGCCTTCAAACGAACTAATGTTTTTGTCCGGTTAAAATCTTCATTTGAAAAATGTTCTGAACAGACAGTACTGTGGAACTTGGGAATCCAATCTCCTTGCTCTATTGCACGAATCCAAAGTTGTCGCCTTATCTCATCTTTTGGGAATCTTAAAAAATAGTTAATAAAAAAAAACGTTTATCACAGCCCTTAAAACATACAAATATTGTACAAAAAACGTCAAAGCAAGATATGGGTCTCTCTCTGACACACACATATTCCCGCCCGTGTAAGTAGATAGAAAGAGACAAATATATATTTAAGAATACGGTTGTTTTTTGTGTAGCCGAATTGTTCTCGCCTACAAGTATGGGATGCGGCCATTTTGATATAATATGTAAACAAATGTAGCGGTTGCGCTGCGCTTCGCTCCCCCCACCATTTCATCATTGTCTGAAACAACTAACCAGTCAATAAATGCATTAGCTCCGGAACAGACGTGTCTTTAATATTACTCCTTTTCTGTTTAACCCCACACACCTTCATTAAAAATGTATACAACGCGTGTACTCTAAAGTGGTGACCCCGACGTGATAGTGTGTGTGGACAAAACTTGCATCTCACTAACTTAACAGTGCGTGTGAATCAGTGAGAAGACAAAGAACATTCCTGCATCGAAATTTATTAATATTTCAGTAAATATTTACCAATTGACTCAGTTTTATTACAGTGAATAAACAATATCTCAAGTACTATGGCTTATCCAAAGGCCCATGCGAGTGACAGGGCTACCTCTGAGCCCGAAATAATGGGAATTTCGTTCCAATCTAAAATTCCGGAGTTTTGGAATGAGCAACCCAGGCTTTGGTTCCATCAGCTGGACGCCATTTTGGCACCCCAAAAACTTGGCGATGAAAGCAAATATCAAATTTTGGTCGCGAGGTTGGGAAAAAACGAACTACGGCAAATCAGTGATATTCTTAACAACCCTCCGGCAGAACACAAATATCTGGCGTTGAAAACTAGACTCCTTCAAGTCTACGAAGAGTCTGAGACCCAGCAGCTACAACAACTTCTCGGAGAAGTGGAACTTGGGGACCAGAAGCCGTCACAACTCCTGCGACGGATGAAAGATTTGGCCCTCCGTAAACTCTCAGACGATACGCTCAGAATCCTGTGGCTGGGACGTCTCCCACAAACTGTTCGTGCTGTCCTGACCGTCTGCGAGGTACAGGAGATGGAGAAGCTGGCGCAGATCGCCGACAAAGTATTGGAGAATACCAGAACTCACGAGGTAGCTGAAGTAAAGGCTCAAGCATCGTCGGCCATTGAGACGCTGACTCGTAGTGTGGAAAAGCTGCAGCTTGAAATAGCCAGCTTAAGGAGGGAACCACGGGGGTACATGCGACAACGCTCAACGTCAAGAACTCGGGAGTCAACCTCCCGAAACCACCGCCGCGTACCACAACCTGGTGAGCCCAACTACTTATGCTGGTACCACTTAAAATTTGGGTCAAAGGCTCAAAAGTGCCAGGACCAGTGTACTTTTGAAGCAAAAAACTAAAACCGACGCCAGCTATCGAGATAGTTGGCGTCGATAATACATCTCGATTATGTGTTACTGATCGCAAAAGCGGAATAAAATACTTGATTGACACGGGCGCTGACATTTCAGTATTATCATCACGGAAATTTTCCTCATCGACACCTACCCAATATAAATTATACGCGGCAAACGGGACAAAAATAAATACATACGGTGAAAAATCTCTCGTTTTGGACCTAGGCTTACGCAGACCACTTCGTTGGACTTTCATAATTGCTGATGTTAAACAACCCATTATTGGAGCTGATTTTCTACGAGCAAAACAACTACTCGTAGACCTACACGGAAGAAAACTAGTGGATAAGGTGACAACCCTAACCAGTGTAGCATCCGTCACTAAAAATGTAACTTCAGACATGGGCGTCTACGCAGTAAACATCAACAACCGATACCATAAATTATTACTGAAGTACCCAGACTTAACACGACCGGAATCTTTTAAAGATATACCCAAACATGAAATCCGTCATCACATTCTCACTACGGGACCACCTGTACATGAAAAGGTCCGGCCATTGAACCCGACGAAGTACAAAGCCGCCAAAGAGGAATTCCAACACATGCTTGAACTCGGAATCTGTCAACCATCAGACAGCCCTTGGGCAAATCCTTTGCACATGGTAAACAAAGCGTCTGGCGATATCAGACCGTGTGGAGACTACCGCAGACTCAATGCGATAACAATTCCAGACCGCTATCCGATACCGCGGATATTGGATTTCACTTACACACTTGATAAGCGAAACATTTTTTCCAATATAGATTTATGCAGAGCATATCACCAAATTCCAATTGCAACGGAAGACATTTCGAAGACAGCAATCATTACTCCTTTTGGGTTATACGAGTTCGTAAAAATGAATTTCGGACTACGCAACGCTGCCCAAACTTTTCAACGATTTATCGACATGATACTCCGCGGACTGGATTTCGTTTTCGCATACTTAGACGATATTTTAATAGCATCGGAAAATGAAGAACAGCATATGCAGCATCTTCATCAAGTTTTATCCCGTTTGGATAAGTACGGTCTAACCATAAACGCTAGCAAATGCGAATTTGGAAAAAAAGATATAATATTTTTGGGATACCGTGTTAATAGTGAGGGAATTACCCCCAGTGAAGAGAAAATCAGAGTTATTACCGAATTCCCCCAACCCCGCACTATAGAAGAACTACGACGATTCCTGGGAATGGTTAACTTTTATCGCAGCTCCATTCCTAAAGCAGCTCTAATTCAAGGCCCACTCAACGCATTTTTACACAACTCCAAAAAGAAAAGATCAAACAAAAATTGAGTGGACACCACCATCCTGCTCTCAACGTACCTTTAATTCTTATGACGGACGCATCAGAAACTTGTGTCGGAGCTGTACTGCAACAAAGGGTCGGAAACGACTTGCAACCATTAGGATTTTTCTCTAAAAAATTGAGCGAGGCTCAACAAAAATACAGTACCTACGATCTGCCATTAAAGGCGACAAAGGTTACAGTCCCGCACAAATGGTATACGGTGTATCTTTAACATTACCAGGAGATCTTTTCGTGCCTTCGGAGCCGAATATTAACGATACCGACTTTACCAAAGAATTGATGAGTCATTTTAGAGACGTATCTTTTCCTGTGAGAAGATCAACAACCGACAAGAGACATTTGTTTATTCATCCAGACCTTAAAAGTTGCTCACACGTTTTCATAAAAAATGAAGTGAAGAGAGCTCTCACACCACCCTACAAAGGCCCTTACGAGGTCTCCGAAAGAGGTCAACGTATCTATTGACAGACTAAAACCGGCATATTATCAACTTGACGACACTGCTACAATCATAAACAACCACTTAGCACCAGACAGGCCGGCTACACCGCCTCAAGTGCACAGTAAACCCGAGACTCCGTCAACAAAATTGGTTACACGGGTTGGGCGAGTCATCAAAAAGCCGGTACGATTTGCCTGAACACTTCAACACCCAGTTTAGTAAAACGGATAAAGACAACCAATTAGTGTTTTAAGTGATTTCCGAAAATTAAGGTGTTACCAACCAAACAGTGATTTACTATCGATCAATCTTTGCAACGTGTAATTATAATTTTTTTCTTACAATTTTTTTTCAATGTACTTTTTACAAATATTTTCAACGCATTTTTATTCGTTTTTACAAATATTTTCAATGTTATTTTTACAAATATTTTCAATGTGCTTTTTACAAATAATTTCAATGTTCTTTTTACAAATATTTTCAATCTACTTTTTACAAATATTTTCGATGTATTTTTTTTTTACAAATATTTTCAATGCATTTTTCTTTACAAATATTTTCCATGTTCTTTTTACAAATATTTTCAATCTACTTTTTACAAATATTTTCGATGTATGTTTTTACAAATATTTTCAATGCATTTTTCTTTACAAATATTTTCCATGTTCTTTTTACAAATATTTTCAATCTACTTTTTACAAATATTTTCGATGTATGTTTTTACAAATATTTTCAATGCATTTTTCTTTACAAATATTTTCCATGTTCTTTTTACAAATATTTTCAATCTACTTTTTACAAATATTTTCGATGTACTTTGTACAAATATTTTCAATGCATTTTTGTTTACAAATATTTTCAATGTTCTTTTCACAAATGTTTTCAATGTACTTTTTTACAAATGTTTTCAAATATGGTTTTAATATGTTTTAGACCAAGTTTTACTATTACTCCTTTCAGAAATGTGTGTGACTTTACTAGGAGGGGAGGGATGTAGCGGTTGCGCTGCGCTTCGCTCCCCCCACCATTTCATCATTGTCTGAAACAACTAACCAGTCAATAAATGCATTAGCTCCGGAACAGACGTGTCTTTAATATTACTCCTTTTCTGTTTAACCCCACACACCTTCATTAAAAATGTATACAACGCGTGTACTCTAAACAAACAAACAAAACGATACCAAAAAACACCAGTTAAATGATTTACAAATACAAAACGTATAGCATAACGTTTGCTTAAATAAGAGTAAAATTTATAGTTAATATAATGTAAATATATATATTTATATAGGTACTTGATAATTCGATAACCACGATAGTAACGCGCTGTCATAAATATTATATTAACTACGGATTTACGTGTGAAAAGTAATGTGTTTAACTGATATTTGATGTATTTATACATGCATTCATAGGACATGTCGACGTAATGCTTGGTTTATTTGTATAACCACTTTTTCACTGTATGTTTTTCAATGTAAATATACGACATAACCTCAAAAAGCGTTCGCGTAACAAAACCATAACAGAAACAATATTAAATGATTTATATAGTTAAAACATTTAACAAAACTAAAAGCATAACGTGTGCTTAGATAATAATGGACGTTTATAGTATTTATGTACTCAATAATACGATAATTCAAACGCGATGTCAAAAAATATAAAACACTACGGGCTTACCTGTGAAAAGTTATTATTTTAATACCATTTTTGGATGTATTTTTACATGAATTCACAGAGCATATAGACATGATGTTTTGTTTATTTGCAAAACCTCTTTTCCACAATATTGAAACCTTATTGTAATCAAAAACAAAAGATATCAATTTAACCTCAAACCGACAACTTTGACGTAAATTACGTCGCATTGAATGTAGGCGGGAACGATAATCTTAGAACATCCTTACGATACGTTCAAGCGATCCAAAAATTTTGTTGTCTCTTTTTCTCTCATGGAGTATGACGTAAAAACTCGGAGAGAGTAATTTATTATTATTTAGGATGGGTTGGGTAAAACAAATTAGCTATCCCTCCATTAAATCATTACTCCAAGGGTGACTGCTACATCGTTCGTATGTGCAATCAGTTCGCAGTACATACAGCTTCACGAACTTCACACTACAAAAAATTGCGGCGTTTTGTCATAAGAGTAAATTTGAAATCTACAATAAATTGAGCTTTCGCACAATGGGAAATGTATGAAGTGTGAACTTCCACAAAATGAAGTAGTTCTTTGTAGTAGTTCGTACAGAGCGGTTGCATCGCTACTCGCTAGTGTCAGTTAAACGTCACAACAAGACTGTTTCAAATTTTGTGCTTATTTGAGTATAATATTTGTTATGAATATTTGCCGGCTGTGTCTTGGAACAGCGGGAGAAATTTACATTTTCGATGATCAAAGAACTTTCTTAAACAAAATTTTAACCTATTGCACATTAAAGATTAGTTCTTAGTACTATTGCAATTTTTTTTTTGAATGTCGAAGTTTAAAAAAATATTGTTTTCATTTGGTCAATCTGTGTTAGTTGTATAATGTATATTTATTTTAATATACCCGTATGCAACGAGGTTATAAAGACAACATGATATTTGAATGCAAATTATTGCATTACATATTTTGTTTATAGAAACAGAATAACTTTACTTATTTGTTTTTTTTTTTTAAATATATTTAATTACAGCGACACCATTGCTTGGCTGATTTCAGAATTCAAATACCACTATCAATCGTGCGCATAAGTAAAAAAAAACACGTCCAAACCTTTAAAGCATGCTTTTCTTAATTTTTTCTCTATGCTTATCAATCTTGTATTCACTTCGGATTGCCACAATGGTAATGTGGTCATACATGGTTTTATTACAAATAAGCCTCAGGGATCTTATTTCTATGGCATTAAGTTTACTTACGTTCTTCCTCTACCAGTTCCAAAGTTTTTGTCTTTCAAAAGTTATGACTTTGGACTTACATTCATCATTAAATCATTTTGCCTACATACTTCGTTCATCCTAGACACAAGAGGCTGTACATCTGTTAGAGTTAAATAATATAAGACAATATTTTTACTTTTCAGACGGAGAAAGAGGATGGATTACGCAACATGAGAGACTCCACACCGGGGAGAAACCGTACCAATGTCCAGCTTGTCAGAAGAGATTCTCGCAGAATGGCAACATGAAGAGTCATTTTAAATTAACCAACTTTTTTTAAATATTAGTAAATGTCAGTCAATCAGATTTTTTAGAATTACTCACCCTCTCGACTATGATTATAAAATTGATAATATTTCCCTTATATCTGTCAATGAAATTAATGATCTCGGCATTACTTTCGATTCTAAATTAAATTTTCTCTCACATATCAATATAATAACAAGTAAAGGTTTAAAATTGCTAGGCTTTATTCTTCGAAATGCCAATGAATTTAAAAATATTTCTACATTGAAAATCCTGTACTCTTCACTAGTTCGAAGTCAAGTCGAATATAATTCTTCTGTCTGGTCCCCTCACTTTAAAATCCACTCTGATTCCATTGAAAAATTGCAACATAAATTTCTAAGATACATCAACTATAAACTCGGTCTACCTATTGAAACCATAAATTATAATTATTTAATGAAAGAATTAAAATTACTAAAACTTTCAGACAGGAGGCTTGTTTCCGACTTGACTTTTATTTTTAAAATTGTTAATGGTATTATAGACAGCCCTGATTTACTTAGCTTAATTACCTTCTATGTACCTAACAGATCCACTCGATCCAAAATTCTTTTTAAATGTAACAACAATATCAGGACTGAGTCATTTAAATACTCGCTTGTACCTAGATTGCATGCAGTGAGTAATTCTATCGCAGAAATAGTAGATATATTCAACTGCACTGAATCTAGTTACAAGAAGGCTATAATAACATACCTCTTCCTAAAATACTAGTGTTAATTTTCTTGGGGCGTAATCAAATGTTTTTGGGAAGCATTGTTATTTTTTATGTCATTGTTATTTTTTATGTCACTGTTATTTTATTTTATACCTATGTTATGTAAAAGCCCTTGAGGGCGTATATAAATAAATAAATAAATAAATAAATAAATATAACCGTAGAGAATTGAATAAACTTTGACCGCTTTTCGAATAGCTTTGAAAAATAATATTTATGTACAGTGAAATTCTTCGAAGGTTTTTCAAGACACCGGAAAAAACTTCTTGATAATGTGAAAAACTCTGGTGATAATGCACTTCGCATCGCAGTATCTAATTTTTATATCATGGGTGCAACTTTATGAAGTTATTCATTAAAAGTATCTTTAGACATTCTAAGGCACCGATAAAATTCTTGTCGATCTTTACTAGCCAAAATAATAGAAATAAGAAAAATTCAAACAATAACATTGGTAGTATAAACTCACATTAAGTAAGTGAAAGTTGCAGAGTGAATGAAACTTCCAGGATAAGTAGTTAGTGACATTTCAACATCAAAAGCATTGTTGATAAATTTTTAACGAAGTATATTTATTTATAAATTTTTCAGAAGAGTTATAAAGAAAACACAAATAAGATATTTCTTTTTTTTTATCCCATATTGAAATGATTACATTAATATTTGAGTAATTATTGTACATTAAATCAACTTAACAGTAACAATACACAAAATTAATAAAAATTAAACATTTTGTATCACATTGTAATGGCACACACACACTTGGCTGTTAATCCACAAAATATGTATTTATGTTTATTATCATCACAAAATTAGGTCAAATATAATTTATATAAATTACTTTTTAATGTGCTTGGGAACATAATATTATTGTCTTAGATAAATAAAAAAATTAACTATGAAACGAATAAAAAAAAATATTGAGAAAAAACTTGAATTAGTACTGTTATTTCCTGAATTGGACATTGCCATTTTTTGAACCTCCACCACTCAGCATTATCCATTGACATTGGGTTCACTTTTTATGACTAAAAATAAGTTATTTCATTGTAATTGTTAAAGATCTGCAAAATACATTTCATTTCCAACACTTTAAAAATAAAATATTGTAATTTGTTTTAACAAATATATGATTAAGTTTTAACTTAATCATATATATTTTTTTTAATAGTTGTTTTTTAGTTCATTGTAAAATAACACTCCCAACATGACCCTTTCCATTTTTCAAAAGGTAACAAAAGATATACATTTTTGTAGTACACAGTGACATGTAATATTTATTTTTTAAAGTATTATATTCACTCACAATTTTAATAGAAAAAACTTTTTTATTGAAAAAAGTTGCAATTTTTTGTTTGGTTTTGTAACGCTGGCCGCAATCGTTTTTTTATATATTTTTTGGTAAAATTATTTTTATGGTATGTCAATACTTCCTTGTCAACATTATTCACCATCTTTAATTTACCATTCGGTCAGTTGGTGCAGCGATACAAGAATGGACGTGCTTGGACTCAGTGTGATGATTTTTTTTAAATTTATGTTCACTTACCTTTTTTACAAGGTAAGTGAATATAATACTAAAATTTATGTATTGATTGTTAGACTAATTTTGACTCAGTTCACCAGATTACATTCACAAATACGTAGGAAATATGCGAGCTATCTATTTTAAAAAATCGGATGTCATGTTTTTGTAATGTCTGTTTTGTAACTTTGTGTCGTTACTTTGAGACGGAAATTGTATGTTACAAAAGCGACTTTAGTTACGTATTATGATCCTATCTATAAGGTAGGATCATAATACGTAACTAATTTTCGATTTGCATATTTTATTTTGAATTTCCAAATGTGTCAACTTCATTATGTCTAGGCTGTTCCAGAATAATGCCTCTTACGGGAGCGGAACGCGTTCGAAAATACGGTGAATATCAAAATAATAATAACCCAGAGAAACATGAAGAGGAAAAGATTTAAAACATCAACGGGTTGTAAAACAATACAAAAAAAAGTGATGTCGCCAATGAAAAAAAAGAAAAAGGAGTAGTGTGAAGAAAAAAGAAAGAAAAGGCTAAAAATAAAACTGCTAAAAACCAATGAACTTATATTAAAAACAACTGTATCTAATAATTAAGACCAAAAAATTAAAAGCTGAAGAAAAAAAAACTCAAAAATAGAATAGAAAATAAACCACTTCTGAAAATTTGTATCTAGTACTTATTAAAGATTTGATGATTCTTCGTCACTAAAGTTAAAAATCATTATTTATCCTTTTTTCATATGATACCATAAGCCCTAAATGATATAGATACCTAGTGGAAAATGGTGTGTGTGAACTGCCCCTTACAAAAATCTGCTTTATAACCTAAAGTTCTGTTTTGTAACTGTCCAACGAATGCACATGTATTTATCATGTTTTTTCCAACAAACAAATAGTTCAATTTTTGTTAATTTTGTTCCTAAGAATGCTTAAAATATTTTGAGATTGAAATTTTGAAAAAAAAAATTGCAGTTTTTGCACATAATTACAAAACAGATACAAAAATTATTGCTCGGAAATTATTATTTCAACTAATGCATGTAACATGTCAAAAAATAGGAGGAACAAAAAAAATTACATTGTCCGAGATGTGTGGATAATAGAGATGGTCGATATCAGAATTGGGTGTACCTGCGGTTCCAGTTACCGGTGACCGGCGAGGAACCGGTTATTTATCCAGTTCTTTTTGGAACCGATTCCTGGTGCCAGAAAAGTTCCACGAAGGAGATTTTTATATTCAAATCGAAAAGTACTAGCAAATCAACAAAAAAATCCTCTCCGAAAAAAAACCACTAGTTAGTAGAGATTTGAAATCAAAAAATACTAGCAAATCGACAAAAGTTCTAGCAAATCAATAACATAAAAACGATTCCTCGGACAAATGATATCGATTTTTATTTTCCAAAAAAAGGAACCAGTTCCTCACAGAAATAATATCGACGGTTCCAGTGACCGGCTTGAAACCGGTTCCTTTTAACCGGGACAGGAATATCGACCATCTCTAGTGGATAACCTATGTATTTGGAATGAAAAAACATACATATTACCTTATTACACAAGTAGGATATGCATCACATACCCACAAAATATAAAAATGTAGTTTTTCTAATGTATCAAAGTTGCTGTCATTAAATAGCTGAATTAAACATTAAAAGAAATTAGTGTAGAGAAAAACAACACTTAATTATATCATTCTTAAAAATATGCATGGAAACTGCATACGAAAGAAAGCTAACATAATATCTGCTGTCTTCTATCAAAATGCACCATTTTGCCAATCACAGATGTATTACCAATAAGGCAATAATTGCAAATAATAACAAAATATGTTTTCGTATCATTTTACCTACAAATAAATAAGTTATTATTACTGATGGCCGTTATTTCTAATCCTTCTCAGTGGCGGTTAAGTAAAGTAAAAAATTACAACTAAAGCGAAAGATCAGAGGTTTGGTTTTACCCAACATTTTTTAGAAATACTCCCAAGATGGCATCAAAGTAAAACTTATTGATGTTTAATCAACATAAATTTAATGCTATTGCATTTATTGTGAAAAAATCTTTGGTTTTACATACCGAAATGCATAACCCAATATTGCGTATTTGTTAAGAAACATTTGTAAATAATGTTACAACTTGAAGTTTGCTCTGGCTTCTCGAACTCTTGACATATTGTCGAACTTCTTAATCGGTTAGCCAAAGTTAATGCGTACTGGTTAATAGGTGGCCTACATAGGTGTACTGATTGGCATAAGTTACGTTAGGCCGTGTTGGAAATAGCAGGGTTGTGCATTTGTACATGGTTTAGGGTAAATTACATCTAAACAGTGCTAAGTTTAATGTGTAATAATGGCTGACAGTAATTAAGATCCCATAAATGTGCACCTTTGAAAAGATTTTTCGGAAAATATTTCCCATCTTCTTTTCTTAGGTTGAAGTGTTTCAAACTTCATCACATTTGATGACAATCAGTGCCATTTATAATTTTTTACATTTGAACTTTGGCTATCTTTTTTATTTTTTAAACAAGTATTTTAACATTTTTAGTAATGACAACACTTTATAAAATCTCTTCTTTATCGTTCTGTCAATTGCTGACACCTATGGTCAGTTTAAAAAAATATTGTGGCTTATATTATCTTATCCTTTTACAATTATATTTTTTACCTTGCCAAGATAAGGTTTAAACGCCGATTTTCGGCACATTTCAGCTTGTGATTAACTTACAAGCATAACAGTCATGATACTATGCTTGTCAACTGATAAATATTTGATCGAAAACTGAAACGAGCTGGGAATCGGCTTTAAAGGGGGAATGTTCAAATGTAGAAAAATCTAAATGGCGCTGATAGTCGATTTGATGGTCATCAAATGAATACTTGTATTAATGAAGGAGCTAAGTACCAAAAACTTAAACTGCTTGTAGAGTAACAAAATACTAATTTGTCAAATAAAATTATATGTAGTACATTAAAAACTTAAATTAATTTTGCATTTCTATAAAATAAAAGAGTAAAATGTCGGTTTTTAATTTTTTGGCACTTAGCATCCTAATTCAAGTATTCAAATGAGAAATGCTTGAAATACTCAAAGCTTGGGGTATGCACAGATAAAGAATAGACTGCACACCCCTGCAACTTATCTAAATTATTTTTTGATATTACGTTGGTATCTCTAACAATTGGTTTTGTCGCATCGCCATCATCGCTTTCTTAAAATCCAGTTCTTTGTGATTATATCTGAAATGGCTCTTCATATTTCCTTTCTGGGCAAATCCCTTCAGACAGGTGGGACATTTGTAAGGTTTCTCGCCAGTATGAAGTCTTTCATGTTCTTTGAGCGATTGCAGCATGGAGAACTTACTGTTGCAGAACTTGCACGCGTAGGGGCGTTCGCCGGTGTGAACTCGCATGTGCGTAGTGAGCAGGTGACGCAGGTAGTAGGTTTTGTGGCACAGCTCGCATTCGTATCGCCTCTCGGCTGTGTGCGTAACTATGTGGGTCTGAAACGGCATAATATAAATGTGTGTAGTTTCAATAAATAAATAAAATCCTAAAATTAGCGATCTGATCAGTTTTCTTTCAAATCGGTGTAGGATACACTTCTAGGGATTACCCGTTCAGTGTGTGTTTTTAATAGAATGTTTGTTCCATATTTTTCGAATTCTTCCGAATCTTCGTTTTCTCCATATCCTTCTCTTCCCCACTCCATTCAGCCTCATAACATACCCTAATGATTGGAAACGCCAGTCCCACTAGCTTCAGACAGCCAGAACCAGTAGGGGACTCTTGAGCGGTATTAAAAAATATATATTATTAATATTTGGTTACCTTTAAATACTGTGGCCTATAAAATACCTTCCTGCACAAATGACAAGGAATGGGTTTAGTTTTCCTGTGAACATACTCCATATGAAGATTAGCGTGATGCTTAGTTTTAAAGGTTTTGTCGCAAAATTCACAATTATGCTTCCGGAGTGAACTGTGGGTCATTTTATGTGCCTTTAATTTGTCCTTCAAGTGAAAAGACTTGGGACATTCGTCGCAAACATAATTCTTTTCTCCGTGAGTTTTCATGTGCTGTTCGTAATAGCAATTTTTAGTAAAGTGTTTGCCGCATATCGGACAGAGTTGTCCGCTTTTATCAAAGATGTCTCTTTTACGTTTCTTTGTTTCTTTTTTACTCTTTTTTCTCTGACTTTCATCTTCATCCATCGTGTATTCTTTACCATCTGAATAGAGCATCTCTTCCAAGTCTTCATTGTTTGTATCATTTGCAATGTTATCAAAATCGAAGCTATTAGTAATCAACTTCAATTCGATGTTTTCTTCTTTGATATCTACGGAAACTTCTTCTTTTGAGTCTTCTGTTTCTGTTTTGACCTTGTTTGTATAGTCGACGTCCAAATTTAAACGAAGGATTCGATCGCTTTCTTCGCATTGATTGATGAATGATACAACCTCCTCTAATTTCTCCACACAGTCGATACAAACATATTCTGGTAACCCATCATTCTTGTAAATCTAGAAAAATGCATTTTAATTAACATAAATCAAAGAGAATTTGAATCTCAATACAGAAAAAAACAATGTTTTCGGTCATCTTTGAAGTTGAAAGAGGTTAAAGCAATGGGTTAAAGATTATTTTTATTCAAAATTAGCTACCGTTTTCCTATAATTTAGCCTAAGCCATGTCCAAACACACAAACTTGCCGCTTTGCTTAACTTACGCAAATCGGAACACCTATTTGCATGTATTAGACTCCGCTAACCGATGAACAATTTTTAAATACTGAAACCAGAGTTAGAGACGTGAGCGAAGCTGTATTTTTTCTTTCAGATGGTAATTTTGAAATGTTTTGGATAAAGGCAAATCTCAGATCTGGCTTTAGATCTCACTTTGTACTTAAATAGCCACCACTAGGGAAATATTGAAGACAGCGGCTGTATATATTTAATAATATCATATTGAAATAAAATTCTACTAAAGTAAATTATGATAAGAAACACTAACCTTAAGTTTACAGTAGAATAAAATCCTATTTAACAAAGATAAATCTTCATCGAATATTAAAACCTCTGCCTTTTTCCCTAAACATAGTCTACACGTTTTCATAATTAGGATATTCGAAATGATAATTATATTAAAAAATCTGTATACATCAAAACAATGGAATTTACAAATCTGTCAAATTGTTTTTTGACAGCTCTAAGAACGGTTTCACTAGAAAGTAAAAACACCAAAATAGTTTTTCTTTTAAAAAATCGTCCAAAGAAATACTTACACATAAATAAACACGTCATATCGTTCAACAAGGTAACCATGAATTATGTACGGATAAAAAAATATGACCATTAAAATTAAGAATTATATTTACAAAAACCTCTCACAACAAAAAAAAGGTAAATTAATTTTTACGTAATATTGATGACGGGTCAGTGTTATTTTACAAGCAGTTTGATCATTTATTGTTGATACAGCCTCACTCATGCAAAATGTGTCGATTTATCCGAAGTGATGTAATTTACCAGCACAATTGTTTTTTGTACTGAAGCACTGCCATCTTTATCTCACAAGCCGTGGTGTAGAATTGGCGGGAACTACAATTTCAAAGTAAAGAGACCTATTCCTGCATCGATTTTGAAGATTTCAATTTTAAATATTGGTGAATTTAATTAACAGCAAAGGCAGTAATTATTTGGTTTTTCCAATATACTATATAACACATAAATAATAATCAAATATTTTATATTGGTTCCAAAGTATTCTATTTTTTTTGTTTTTAATTTAACCAAAATCATGGTGTCATTTCATAATTATAAATACTTTCCTAGAAGCAAAGGCAGAAATCTTTTTTATTATAAATTATTTCGCTGTGCTAGTTCAATACTTATCTTATAAGGAATCAAAAACACAAATAATTAAATAAAAAAAATTACAGCAATTTATTTAGCAATTTATGTACTTTTATTTCATGAATATGTTGATACATTTAGAGATTATTGTTTCAAATTGTTTCTAGTATGTACAAAAACATCTTGATACACAAAATTCTCCGTTTCTTTATTATAATCATTCAAAAATAGATAATTTGTGAAAGTAGATATTTTATTACATTAATACACAAAACAAAGAATAGAAGTGAGAGTTCCAAAATGATCAGGCTTAAAGATATGGCTTATTTCAAAATATACACAACTATTATAATATTCTAAATCTATCTACAAGCAAACAAACAAATTTCAACAAGCAAACAAATTTTTCACGCTCAGAGAGCTCTTTTGATATTTTTTTAAATATAAATTATTTGAAGAATCAGGTGAAACATCGAACGATGAAGAAATGCTTTGTAAGTACCTTTTATGTGGCAAAATAAAAAAAATCTTTAGTTAATCGGTAACATGTAGGAGACCTCGAATACATCATGAAAGCAAAAGATTAAAGTAGTTGTACTATATCGTTTCCTTTTTTTGGTTGTTATTAAACTAACTTGATTTAAGAGTAATTCTAAAGAGTTTTTGTACGAATATTCAAGACCACTGGCAGCGTCTAGCGCAGACTTTAAATACATTTGAGCTTTTAATAAATGATTATTGATTGTATTCAGACTCTTTTTTTCAAAACTAATATCGTCATCTGTATTAACATTATATCTAACCAACAGATTTTCTAATTGTGACCATAAACTCAATTTCATAGTTTTAGGGAATAACCACTTCAATTCACTATGAGAAAGTTCATTTGTCCCAACAAATACTTTCAAATTGATATTTCGGTCAACGACAACTTGAGAACTGAAATATAGACGTTTATCTACAACATCAATGTTTGTAATATATAAATATGTGCTATCGTTGATAGTTTTTTTATTCCATTCACTGAGTTTAATTTTTATTGGAATATTTCTTACAAAATCACTATAATCCACAATCACATCACTTTGCAAAAATAGTTCGATTTGTTCCTCATGTCGTTCTTTTATAACTTGGCAAACTCTTGAAAATACTTGGTGTTGCTCCGATAGCCAATTTAGGTTTTTGGGATGAGATATAATATCCCTTTTATCAAAATGCTGGACACAAACGGCAGCAAAAAGCACCAGGAGTCCAAGCGTTGTTCTTCATTGGGAAATTTAAAAATTGTAACTGCATCTTCTTTCTTCAGGGAACTGCTATAATTGGATTTACATCCAGGAACACAGCATCTATGAGGCATCTGAAAATAATGTTCACTAATAAATATTTGTATTTTCAAAACAAATGAAATAATTTTGCGAGAATGTCTACTTTGCGGTTAACATAAAAAGAGGCATATAACACAAAATAAGAACAAACAAGAAACTTTATTAGATTAATTCTAAGCTCTACATATTATTACATTCGTACAATTATGTAGATTATATTATGTAGTACATAATACAATTTCTAATTATAATTAGATATAACTACACGGCGTTGTAGCGGCCATTACGAAAAAAACTTTTGGCGACACGATAAGCATTAATAAAACTGTGTTATAATCGTAAATATGTTCAAAATACCTTACCTTGATATCTCTATATCACCACTAACGTGTTTTTCACAAAATGGAATATAAATATTATAGAAACGTGGTACTAAATATTAAATAAATGGTATAATTAATTCGCATGAGGTCTCCACGCGCCTGTAAATCTCATACTAATTCACAGAACAAACGGTCGAACGAAGTCCAAAAATGGGTCTCTTTAAACGTCAGTACGTTTTCTACAGCGTGGCTAGGATAAAGATGGCAGTGACTGAAGCAACACAGCAAGTTTGCTGTGCAGATCGGAAAAAAATTATTTGTCTTCTAATGCGAGTAATTATCGGGAAAGTTAGCTAATTCTTTCAAATATTGGTATTTTTTCATTCATTAACTAAATTCAATTTTTAAAAACATATTAGAGATGGTTGATATTCCTGTGCCGGTTAAAAGGAACAGGTACCAAGCTGGTCACTGGAACTGTCGATATTATTTCTCTGAGGAGTCGGTTCCTTTTTTGGCCAATAAAAATTGAGGTCATTCATTTAAGGAACCGGATCCACAGATCCATTTTTTGTTGTTGATTTGATAATACTTATTTGGGGAGGGACTTTTGTTGATTTGCAAGTACTTTTCGATTTTAAATCTCTACTGAGAAATGTTTTTTTCGGAAAGGATTTTTTATTGATTTGCTAGTACTTTTTGATTTGAATATAAAAATCTCCTTCGTGGAACTTTTCTGGCCTTTGGAACCGGTTCCAAAAATAGCTGGATAAATAATCGGTTTCTCACCGGTCACCGGTAATTGGAACCGCAAGTACACTTATTTTTGATATCGACCATCTCTAAAATATATACACAAATATTAATAAAATATACTTACTCAATTCGTAGATAGTTTTATCCAAGTATTTTTGGTAAGGTGTGTGTAGAATAAACTCTAAATACTAACAATTACTATACTCCCCCGTGATTTTTTTTTTCAATCCTGCTAGCAAGAGGGAGTACTCACTTTCAATTTTGGGATTTACACCTTTACAGCACCTCAAGCAAAAATGTTTTTTTATTGCGTGTTTTGACAGGTTGTCACTAGCGATGGGAAAAGCTTCACAGATTTGTGAATGCTTCACGAATTGATACTTCTTCAAAATGAACCCTTCACGATGAACCCTTCAATTGAAGTAACATATTAATCACAGAATTCCCCGTCGGGGGGGGGTTGCTAGCGATAAATGTACCAAATAATAGTCACGTTTTTTTCTCAATAGTTTTATTCGGGACAGCTCTCCCAACCACATAACCCACTCCTCCATTATTGTATAACAAAAATTATACCGTGTAGAAAAACTACTTCTTTCTTTCTTCTATGTGTGTATCAATGAATTGTCTATTACTAGTTTCTTGTCTATTGTTTCTCGATGACAGCTGCCCATATGTTTGAGTTATTGTTGTTGGCGGTATAATGCCTTAAAAGGAATGATGTACAATAAGTATGCATAGCCTTACAGAGAATTTGCAAAAAGCAAATGTAGTAATTGCGAAATTTCCAGTTTCTGTAAGAGCGATGTGAACGTTTTTCAGGGCTTGAAGTACAATTTGAATATTTCTTACTGTACACAGTTTGACAGTTTGCTTAGCAATAGGGTGAATATTGCGCAAATGACGATTCATATTACAGGCATTGCCTCCCTTTATGGATATAACTTTAGAACAAAAGTTGCATTTGGCCTGGTAAACCCCAACTTCCTTAAAATAAGCCCATATTTCACTTTCTCGTTGAACGGCCATCCATAATTTTAGGTAGAGATTATATAGTCCTATAGACAAAACAAGCACAGAAATCATAAGAAACTGTCACGGGTACATGCGAGGGAACGGATAACTAAAAAGATACTTCATTGCTTCATTGCTTCATTCATTCTTCGAACTAAAATCGAAGGAAGAAGGGAATGAACAATTGAACTGTGGATGATGCAATATTTCAGTCTTTCGAACGAATGAAAAATTGAAGTTCGAAGTAGATGCCATAGATTGTTCAATCGGAAGTACCAACTTAACCAACTTCAATTGAAGTATTTGTTCAATGAAAAATGAATGAAGTTGGGACTGCTGTCAAAAGAAGTACTTCTTTGAAACAGTTCTTTCAAAACTGTCACAACGCTAGTTGTCACATTTGTGTTTTGAAGTTTGACAGTTCTCTTTTCCAATTAAAATATCTTATATTGAATAAAAATAACGTCTCGAAATTAAACTTTCAAAGATGAAGCCTAGTAAATCTAAAACCAAAATATTAAACAAAAAGCAAGATGTCGCCAACGCAGACTCAAAAGAACTTTATAACATTTGTTTGGCTTGCTCAGCAAAGGGGGATTTTAAAGTTGTATGCCAGACTTATTATCATAATGACCAACCAGAAGATTACGCGCAAATGTTATCTTACTGTTTTTCATTTCAATTAACACATTCAACTGAAGACGAGTTTGATAGACTTTACTATATATGTGATGAATGTATTTCTAAACTAAGGTCTGCAACCATCTTTAGAAAGCAAATTGAAATTGCTCAAAACAATTATAAAAAGTTTGCTGTGTTTTGGAATCCAGAAGATAGGAAGCCAGATCTTGACTCTGAGTTAGGAAGTGATCACGAAATTTTGGAAGAAGTGTTGAATGATGACAACACATGGATTGCTAAGGAGGAAATTGGTTACGTACTGAATTTAAATAATCGTAAAATTGCTAGGAAATCAGTTGCAAAGAAAGTTAACATAAAAATAAAGACACTCAAAAAATTAACAACAAAACTTGCCAGAATTTTACAAACCTCTTCATTAACTAATGAGCTGGGCTTACACAGTGGTAAAATATTGTCTTCCCTTAGTGAATACAAGAATGCTAAAGAATCTACAGATAAAATGTTGCCTGGAGAATTTATATCAGGCATAACTACACCATATGAATCTTCATTAAGAAAAGATTTGGTTGATGTCAATGAAGGAAAACATGAGAAAGCTTGTGGCGGTGTAAACATGGTCTTAGCTGAACAAGAATCAAAGAATAACGATTCAGATTTTCATTGGAATGATGATAATACATTCAATTCTGAGGTTCAGATCAGGCCGAAAACAGAACTCAAATCTTACGGCGGACTATACGCTTGCAACGAATGCTCCTACACAACGTTAAACTCCTATAATCTCAGACGCCATCTTAAATCACACCTCCAAGATAAACCGTTCTTATGTGAAACTTGCGGATATGCTTGTAAAACAACGACTAAATTGAGATCGCATCAAATTTCACACTCCGGAAGTAAGCCGTATGCCTGTGATAAATGTAAATTTACCTCCCGCCGTCGTCCTGATCTCAACTGTCATATGCGAATACATGCCAACATCAGACCACACACTTGCGAGAACTGCGGTCTGAGCTTCAGAAGATCGCAACACTTAAAAGCTCACAAGCTGAAACACGAAACCACATCAAAATTATGCTGCGAAAAGTGCGATTTCACAACAAACAACTCCTTATCCATGAAGAGGCATAATATACACCACGCCAAGAACCACATCTGTGAAATTTGTCATAAAATCTTCGACGAACTTGTACATCTGCGTGTGCATAAAGTGACCGAACATGATGTTTTTATAGGCACCAACAATACTATTAGACATAACTCCGAAATAACATCAGAGCGTAAGCATATTTGTGAGATTTGCGATCTATCTTTCAAGTCTTCGGTTCATTTAAAGAGTCATTCGGTAACCCACTCGGACGAACGTCCATATTCTTGCCAAGTATGTAGTTCTGCGTTTAAAAGAAAAGGTGATTTGACCGCACACAATCTAATCCATTCAAAAACTAAACCTTACTCTTGCAAGCGGTGTTCTTTCGCCACCGTAAGACTTGGAGACCTTCGGGAACACTTCAGAACTCACACGGACTACCGGCCTTTTGAATGTAACTCCTGCCATTTACGATTTCGGAAACAAAAGCACTTGAAGCAGCATCTTCCGACGCATTCAGAATGTAAGCCATTTGTTTGTGAGGCGTGTGGTTTTAGGTGTAAACGGACTGAGGATCTTAAGAGCCACGCTTTGGTGCATTCGGATGTGCGATTGTCTTGCTCTACTTGTAAATATACTTGCTTGCAAAAACGACAACTAAGAAAACATCAATTGAAACACGCAAACCACAAAATTGATATTGTTGAAAGTGTCAGCAATAATCAATCAGTCAACAATCAATCGGCAATAGAATCACCTTTCTCAAAATCGCACCTTTAAACTGATATTAAATTGATACTATTGTATTTTTGCAGTGTATTATGTGCACATGTTGGTTAAACTAAGATGGCATGATCAAGTACGCCAAAATACTTGGTGTGCACCATTTAGGGATCCTAGTTATAGATGGGTTTGATATTGGAAAAAATAAATGGGAAAGGGAACAAATTTTACAGTTTTTTACAGTATGTATGTATGTACTTAAAATCTAATGTGTGGGAACAAATCGAGGGCTTAAAATCAAACAACGTTATCTATAAAAACATGTGTTTTTTTTTTTTTTTAAAACAATATTATCTTTTCTAGTTTTTTTTTGAATTGTTAGAAAATTTTAACGTTAACTTCATAAAGTTGCCCTTGTTAAATATCAAAGATTGTATAAGCTGTTAGCGTTCTTGTCACAAGAAAAATCGAATTGTCAAACAACGTTAACGACTGATAACGTTTTTTGACACAAACAAAATACGTTTAAACTGCAACGGTTTACTTTTAGCGAACTCTATCTAGATTCAGTTTATTGTTGTTCGTCAGGAGAATATACGTATTTAAAGTTGATTTATCATGTTGTGGAACGTTTTTCTTATTTATTTATTATTTAAAGGTATTTTGACAAATATTAAGAACGTTACATTGTTTTATTTTAAGAAAAAAATAATTAAAATGATTTTTCGGCGTATTGTGACGGACAGAACTAACCGTCTTGTGGGGATGTATTCTAAAGTTCTGGACACCACTTTGCCGGTAAATTTATATTATATAAACAACAATGTTGACTTAAACATACAAAGTGATATATCTGTATATCCTGATCTCAGATTAATTATTATGACTGAATTGAAGTGAACTTCAAAAGTATGTCAGTTTTTTTTTTTACTAATGTAAAAGTTAATACTCCAAACAGGAGACCCCGAGGAAAATAATTTCCCTCGGGGCCTGTGTGATCTTTGAGGATGCTGTGTGGAGGGTCTTTTTGAGGAAAGGAAGGAATGAGCCTGGGTTTTGAAGAGGCTCATGTTGTATGTGGGAGGAAACACAGAGTCCGGCAAAGAATACAACCGAGCTATTGAACACAAGAACGAGTTTCAAAAGCGACCCGTTCTCATAATAATATTTGGATAATTTGTATAGCGCCGTTTTTGTGAAAAATCACCTCAAGGGCATGTACCAAATGTCAAAAGAAAAAAAAAATCAACTGTTCTTTAACCTGGAAAAATGTAAAACAGGATCTTTCACCAAAAGCATTAACCACCTAATATTTCCATAAAAAAATCAATGGTGTAGAACTGAAAAGATGTAGTGAAGTAAAGGACTAATAATGGACTCCGGAATGTTTTTCCGCTCACATAAATTCCGTCTGCTCAAGGGCATACAAACTTCTAGGATTCATTGTAAGAGTTACTAAACCATGTACTTAAATACTGTATGTCTTAGTTGTTTGCTCCATATTAGAAATTAAATCAGTGATTTTGAATCCATAATACATTTATTTTTTATTTAATTCAGTTGAATTAAATTTAATATTAATATCATAAAAAAACACAAAACAATATTCACAGTGAAAGACTTGAAAGAAAGATTAAAAAAAAAAGCTTTGAAACACTTAAATTTTATGTTCAACCAAACACCCAAACCACAAAAGACTTATAAACATTCCATTATTTATCATCACTAGAAGATGGAAGAAATATATGCGACCAAAAGTTCCTATTTAAAATTATCAACAACGCTGTTGACAATTACTACCTTCTAGAAAACATACATCTCCAGTCTCCACTGTCCAGTACGAAACACACGCTCCAACCAATTTATTTTCTCTTTCAATTTTACTATCAATATGTTGTTTATTTGATCATTATATTATATTATTTATTTTTTCTTTTCTTCAACTTTGGTCAAAATATATGTTGGCAGAAACTTCACCGGCTAATGCAACAATGTAATTACCTAATATATCAAAATGTATTATATATACAACTGCATATTTTCCCAAATAAAATACAATAAAAAAGACACATAGTTCTAAGTTTTTCATTATTATTTTATTAACCAATAAAAAAAATTATTCAATACATCTTCCCACAATTCTTATAAAATTTATCAAATATTTGTAACAGTAATTTATTATATAGGTACATAAGTAAAAATATTTTGTGTACGTAATTGTTACGCGGTAGGTGAACGAAAACGAATACTTAGGTAATTATATCATATAGCATAATCATCACGGTCACATTGGTCAATTATTTAAAGGGGAAACATAACGTAAAGTCTATATATTCAAAATTGTATTTTGTTAAAAACTTAATATATATATTATACAATCTGACATATTTCATTTTAATGCTATTTCACCATCGAATATTAAAAACCTAAACAAATAAAATATTAATATCTAGTAGTTTACTGGCTAGTTTCACCCGAATTTCAAATTCTTTTTTATTATTGACCACTTGAGAAATATGGAATTAACAATATTACATCTTGCCTTATTTTTCGTTTTGTCATTTAAATAGATATTTCAAAGAACCGTATCTCACGATGGAAATAACGCTGCAAGATGAAAATAGTTGTTTATGAAATCTCATGACGCCAGGGCTCACTGTTTGAGACCTTTTTAACTACATTAATTTCCATTTGTCACGTTGATATAAACTATATTTAACAGGAAATTTTTTTTTTTAATCAAAGTAATGAAACAAAGAAATTATCAACTTTCAACAACTGCCGAGTTTCGTTAGGTTTCTGTTCTGAATGGAGATCTCTCACCAGGGCTATACTGAGAGTATCTAACACTCTGTCGTATACAGAAATACATACAACATTATTTGAAGTAAAAAAAAAAAAAATAATATAGTTGCTATATTGACTTTTTTTCTTCCTCTTATATTTCCCTATAAGCTGCTGTTACCATAATTAAAATTATCTTCTCTATGATTGAAATTAAAGTGACTCTTCATCTTGTGTATATCTCTGGGCATATCTTCTCTCACATGGGAGATTTCCTCTTCGCCATCTCATTCTCCTCCCCATTTCCTTCAGTCTCACAACATACTCTAAACAGGAGATGCCATAGTCCTAATGACTCCTGGCAGTTAGGACTTAAGCGGTAACATTCCAAGACCACCATTCAGAATCAACACGTTGCTTCAAATACCATTAGCTGTCTCTAATTTTGAAACTGTTAATTCGTGGTGGAACTCCATTTTAATAATACCAAATTTTTTAATTTTATTCCACTATTTTTTTATTTCAGATCTGACCGGTTTCACCTTATGGCAGGCATCTTCAGACTAGTACAATTTTAAGTTAAAAATTTAGTATTTTTAAAATCACCATTAGCTGTGTTTAGTCACAAGATTTGCTTATGATCTAAAAGGTGATTCCCAACCTTCCTCTTTCCTGTCTCCTTACCTCCCGACTTCTTTAAGCCTCATTATATACACCAAAAAGGGGAGTACGTATCACTCTGTTGAGACCACCATTCAGAATCGAAACGTTGATTGAAATGGCATTAGCAGTGTTTAATGACCCGAAACTTTCCAACCTTCCTCATCCCCATCTCTTTCCTTCTTACAGCCTCACAATATACCCCAAAAACGAGATGCCATGGTCCCAATAGTTCCAGGAAGTGTAGACATTTGTGCTGCAATCACATTATCATAAAATTTGTAGTAAAAAATATTATTTAGTTGTATTAGCTCCTTTTGGTTCTTTCTCCAATCTATCTGTATAAGCGGCTGTTGCTGTGAGAAAATGATCTTCCCTACGATTGAACTTAAAGTGGTTATTCATTTTGCACCTCTGGGCATATCTTCTCTTACATATCCTCTTCCCCATCTCATTCCCCTGTGTTTGCTTTTTGTTCTTTCTCTAATCTTTCCCTATAGGCGGCTGTTGCTGTGAAAAAATTATCTTCTCTATGATTGAATTTAAAGTGACTCTTCATGTTGCATCTCTGGGCGTAGCCCCGTTCGCAGATGGGGCATTTGAAGGGGGTCTCGCCCGTGTGTATCCGTTCGTGTTAGCCGAGGTCAAGCTGGGTCATGAACCGGCTCTCGCAGAATTTGCATCCGAATGGACGTTCGTTTGTGTGGACTCGTATGTGACTCTCCAGCGTTTTTGCGGACGGACATATCTTGTTGCAGAATGAGCAGGAAAGGAAGCGCTTTTCTTCGTGCACCGTCTTAATATGTTTCTGAAATGATATGTTGGATTGTCAGTGTTGCAAGTTTATGGCCTGTATTTAACTGAACACCAAATGAATAGTGAGTTGATGCCTCAGAGCAAGAATATATATATGGAGAGAGAGCTAAATATTTTTACCCAACCTATACAAATTTACGATAAATCACTTTCTCCAGGTTTTTAAGTGGTAAACCGTGAGAGAGAAAGAGATAAGACAAGTTCTCACATAATATAGCACCACTTTTCGGTATGTAAGCATGTTTCCCGCGTCTCCGGCGACTCCATAAACTACGTTTTGCTATGCGACATAACAGGACATAACTCAACAGTTTTTTAGTAGTTTAACAATACTGTAAAAAAGTGGTTATACAAATAAACAAAAACATCATGTCGACATGTGCTAAGAATGGATGTATAAATAACCTAGCCATTTTTGTTTCCTCTGAAAACATTAATATATACTTTTTAAGTTAACCCCCTTGATGCCTGACACAAAAAATGTTTCTCCCATCCTGTTTCTCATTAATTTTGCAACAAAAATACTATAATGTTAGTTTTGGGGTGAAAAAAAAAACATTTCACTGAAACAAAAATAAAAATAAAGTAGTTATCATTCTCATCTCTAGTCTAAAAGGTAAAACATTGTTGGATTCGCAGCAAAGACATGCTTTGCGTTTAGTGAGCGGGTAAAAACATGAAAAATACAAATAATCACCTTCAGATAAACTTCTCTGTAAAACACCTTGTTACATTTGTCACACGGAAACTTAACAGTCTTTTTGTGATTTGTATTAATGTGATCATCCAACCGGCTCTGGGTCGCGTATCTCCGAATACATAAGCTGCAATGAAACTTTTTCACAGTGAGGTGGCACGAATTCATATGTAATGTGAGGGAACGTTGAGCGTGAAACGTTTTAGGGCATTGATCGCACGAGAACTGCTTCTCAAGGTGGTACTTTGACACGTGATTGTTGAAAGACCAAGAATGGCCAGGTTCAAAGGTTTCACCGCAGTAACTGCAGAGGTAATTGCTCGGCTTTAAATCTTTTCTCTTTATGCGCTCAATTTTACTATCGTCGTCAAATTCTGCCCAAAAGTCTTCAGGTTCCGCATCCTCGTTTTGCGTGCCATCATCGTTGGTGTGATAATTATCGTTAGTGCCGTCGTCGCTCGAAAAATAATCCAGACTGAATGATTGCAGATCTTTCAGAGATACGATTGGTTCCTCTTTAATAAAATCTCCGTCTAAGTTCATTCGCAGAACTTTGTCGCTGACTTCACACTGCTTTATAAATGTGACAACCGATTCCAGCTTTTGAACACATGGAAGGCAGCTGTACTCAGGTAATCCGTCTCTTTTGTCCATCTGTAAGTTTAAAAAAAAATCTTTGTAACACTATTAAACACCGCTTTCCTAATAATCTGTACAGTTCAACAGGGCTTACTTTTTAGAACAGAAAGGATACAGGGCATACTTCTTTAATAATATTTCACAAAAATGTGCAGTCAAGTTTGTTTGTACCATTTAAAATGGTACAAACAAACTATTATATGTATGGTGACTTGCTGCTCAGTTACAGATTGACAAACTTATCTGTGCAGGCGGCCAAAGCCGGAACTAAGGAATAAAGTTATTATTAAGAGCCTGAGATTAATTAAAATAGTGAAATATATATGTACCGTTTATTACAATCTAATTTACTGGTACCATCAATGTAGTCTTAAGCAAACTTCACTGTACTTCAAAACTGTTTTTGTTGGTTTTCACTAATTTTAAAGGGTTTTATAAATTAAATTTTGATAATGTTTTCTGTGACACACAATAGTTATACTTCCCGGGCAAGTATGACTATTGCACCCTCAATTGGACAATGTTCACATGTAAGTGGAGGAAGGTTGGGAATTACCTGGATGTTCAGATCTGCTAACTTAAAATAGCGAAATATATCAAAACATAATCAAAACATTTCTTTATTTATTTAAAGCATACGATTTTTTTTACGTGATTGTTTATTTTAGATTCGAAAGCATTGTTTATAAAATAGTTAAAACTAACCTTCAATTTACAATACGTCAAGAACTTATCCACGGCCGTTCTGCTATCGTCAAACAAATAAATCTCTCCTCCTGTCCCCATACATAGCCGGCAAACATTCATGTTATAAAAATAAGTTTAAATGGGATGGTAAAATCAGAAAATAAAACAAAAACATTGATTACAAACTACAATCTCCTTATCTTGACATTTGACAACAGGAACTAAATTGCATAGACAAAAAAACAAGTATTTCGATGAGGACTTGGCCATAACTATTGCTCATTTACCAAAGGATTAAATTATTATTGCTCTAACTTACCGAGAAGGCACATCCTCCTGACGAAACAAACCCAGTCCCGGATCTTTTTTACTAAAATTACTCTGACAACCCCCTCCTCCCCTATATGAAATCATAATACTGTCGCCGGAAAGGCAAAAGGAAAAGGACTGATGCGCCATTTAACTTAAACTGGTTTTAACAAGAGAACCTGTATAATAATTTGTACAATTAGGTAGGTAGATTTTAACAAAAAAATTACATCTAAATGCAGAAGTTAAAAACGTTTGACTCTCTCAAGGGGTTTTTAAGATTATATGAAAATCAATATCATTAAAAGAAGTATTGGTTTAAAATATTGCACTATATCCATTTTGTTCAGGTGGTAATACATAACAATATGTGGACATGTTTTTGTAAACCTATTTTTTGATCACATGTAAATAAGGTTTTTTATAAGGTAGATTTTTTTTTTTGCCAGCCATGCTACTAGGGACGTGTTATGCCCAATTCAATTTGATCAATAAAACATCAAATAATTTGCGGTTACTTTGTCTATTTTTGAATCGTTGCTTACAATTTAGAAAAAGTGCATCCAATGAGAATCACATGACATCAATATACCTGTTCGATGGGGTTCCAGGCAGTAACTTTGATGTCAGGTTATAATCATTTTTCAAGATTGATTTATTAACATTACAAATTACCATATTATGTTTTTCAATGGAACTCTTGTGCATGTCAATATTCATTGTTTGAAAATTCTATAAAAAACAACGAACATTGAATTACATGCATTTAACTTTTCTTTCAATGTAATTTCTTGTTATCTTAAAAAAAAAATTAAAAAACACAATTTTTGTTATTTTCTTTTACATTTGTAGTATAATGCACTTTTTGTGTCTACACCACACAAGACTGGCCATATTTAATATCACTTCCAAATCGGGTTATGCTACTGCGTTATGAGACTCTTGCATAGTACTGACATAAAAAATAAAATACTAATAAATAAGTATTTTGAAATCTTAAGTAGTAACTACTAACGGAGGTACCTATAAAAAAACACATTTTTTTGGTATAAAATATATTTTAGATAATTAGCCTAGCTTATTAACATTGTGCAATGCATTTTGTGATTATCGAGGCTTACTCCGAGATTTTCTTTTGTTATCCAATTTGGTAAATTGCCCCGATTCTCTGACTCAAGATGTAAAAGGAGCACAGTTTCTTTTCGCTAGGGCGTTTCCCTTCAATTTTATATCCCTTTTCCGAGTTCAAAGTACCACCTTCCAGACAGGTATCTAAAACATTGTATACTTAGTGCAGAAAGTATAATAGGTGCCCACCCCAATATTGCTTATGGCAACAGTCTTATTTGTATAGTAAAAAAAAAGGTTGACACTTTGGTGATTACGAACTGTGATTTCCCAATATTTCCTTTACGAACATGCATTTTCAACCCTTTATGCAAACAAAAATGCATATGGAGAGTTATTCCTTATATTTGTAGTTCTTTATGTAGTTTCATGTCATTATAACCATTTTTATTTATTTATTAACATATATAAATTATTATTCACATGAAATTTGAAATAAATGTACAGAAAATATTGTTTTTTTTTTTTAAATTGAATCTAACATCGATTGACTAACTTTGTTATTCAAACTCCATTGAGACTTTTTTCAACAAGATTCCTTAATACTCGCCAAGGGTTTTAAGGTATTCCGAGGTGCACCTCTCGTAAGGCAGTAGATGTATTTATTTAGTAAAAAAAAAGCATTATCAATTCAAATTTTGGCAATTGCAAACTGTGATTTGCCAATATTGGCTTTACGCACATGAATATTATGGTTCAAACAGATTTCATATCATACATTTGTGTGTTCCGAGTCGTGTCCCAAATGGCATAAACTTCAAATACACAACCTCACTGTTCCAAACGCTGCCTAGCATAACTTTCACCAATTAGTACATCTAAATTAGGCCAAAAGTTAAAGTTGTTTTTCTGAGTGTAATTTTATTATTTTCAGTATATGATGTTGAAAAAAATAATTTATTTACAATAAATCCAGCAGTATTCAATTTGTGTAAAATTAATGATAAAAATATTTACTTTGACGCCATTTTGATGTCTATTCACAAGGGAGCATTTTGCCAAGTTAATCAGTGGTGAAAAAATGTTGGGTAAAGCCAACTGTCTGATACATAATTAACTTTAGATACCTTATTTTATCTAACTTAGCCATAGCTAAGGAAAGATTGGAAAAGGTCGACGGTTATATAAATAATTTCAAACATCTAACGCAGAGTCTCTGTGCATTTTCGTCATGTGTATTTTCAAGTGGTGTTGTTGAGAGTAACCTTTATAGCAGATGTGACAGTGGAAGATTAGTTCGTCAGTGTGGGTTTTTTGATGATCGGCCAGGAGTTTTCTGGAGATGAATTTCGAAGGGCAGGAGTTGCAAGAGAACTCTTTCTCTCCGGTGTGAACAAGCTTATGCAGTTGGAAAAGTTTTAGAAAAGGGAAGGACTTGTGACAAGTTCGACAAACGTAGTTCTGCTCTACTCTGTGCATCTCCGATAGATGTCGCTGAAACAAGATAAAACATTATTAAAAAAGTAATCTAATAAAAATACAAAGTTGGAGACACAACTTCAAACAAAATATTAACATTATAAGAAAGTAAAATCTTCATTACAATATTTTTCTAAGAATATTGTGAATATAATATTGTACCTCCAAAAGTTTCATGGTGCCACAATGAAACATGGTGCATATGTTGATAAATAATGTTTTTACAAATTTCAGGTGAAAAAAAGAAATTATTGGCTTATTTTAGATTAATGAAGTTTTTATTTTTTTCATTAATTGATAGAATTTATTTGCCTTCTTCTTTTTTTGTGGCATGCAAATCTTTGGCTTAGTAGACTGCACGACCCTGAATAAAATGTGTCAAGCGATTTTAATTTTTGAAAGTTCCTGGGACGTCCCCTGCTTCGTATACCACCCGCCTGTATGACATATTCTCCTGATACTTTCTCCATACATCCGCTCTATATGTCCAAACCATCTTTGGATCCCTCTATTAATCTTGTTTATAACAGTTACCTCCTTATAGAAATAGTCTGATAAAAAAAGAAGACCAACAATGGAAGTTAAAATTTACCTTAAAATAATCAGGTCTGAAAAATGTCCTTTTACAATATTCGCAAGTGTACTGATTTTTCTTTTGATGAATGAATTGTATGTGCGTGATAATGGTTTTCTTAGATTTATATGCCTTTCCGCAGTATTCACAGGCGAAATCCTTGGTTTCCACGTGGGCTCTTCCATGTTTGGTGAGCGATTTTCTTGTGAAAAACGCTTTGGGACACTTTGTACACTTAAATTGTTTTTCGCCGTGGGTCAGCATGTGATTCTTATAGGCCAGTTTTAATTTGGGAGCGAAATGCTCACCGCAAACGTTGCACAAGTGTCCGATTTCTTCAATTTTTACGATAGTTTTTTTGATGATGTCTTTTTTATCATCGTCCATCGACTCATTGTCGAAAAAAGTATCTTGATAAATATCATCGGAAGCATCAGATTCTTTATCGCCATCTAAAAATTTAAGCGGCAGGTTATCGTTATCGCTGTCTTCTTCGATTTTTATTTTTGTTTTTCTTGTCATTCGTCTTGTAGAAGTGGGAATGTCAGGTCCGTCATCGACAGTAAATGATAAAAGATCATTGCAGATATCGCTGCTTTTTTCGGCTTTGATTTTGAGTAATTTGGAGCGAAGTTCTCGATCATTGTCCTCGCATTTAGTGATGAAAGCGACGGTAGCCTCCATCTGGAGGACACAGGAGAGACAAATGTTTTCTGGAAGGCCATCGCGCTTTTGCATCTGTGAAAGTAAAGGTCGATTGATGAATTTTGGCATGGTATATATGCTTTACTCCCGTTAAACCGGTGATTCTCAAAGTAAACAATATTGGCCTTCAGGGGATGCTGGAAAGATTCAGAGAAGTGGAGGGGGCCTTATAGGTAGAAAGCTTAAAACTAATATTTGATACTTTTACGTTTTCGTCGAAATGAAATTTTTAAGAGTAGTAGTTAGAAAATGGGATTGATTGAGAAGCTTAAGTTAAGCTTAAGCTTAATCCAAGATTACATGGACGTCTGGGAGCGCCTTATTAAAATGAAATAAAATTATGTAGATCAGATAAACAGTCATGCATTACCGCTAAAAACATATCTATGAACGATTTGTATTTCTCAAAATGTTTTAAATGTTGTATAAATTTAATTTCAATTCATGTGGGATCTTACTTAAGCAGTTATGAATTGTTTCCGAATTGTGGGAGATAGGCAGTTAACAATTTGATGGAGAAAAAGTGCAATAAGTACCTAAATGACCTACAAAAATAGCCTTAAAAGGGGGGCGGTGAACACATTAAGTTTGAATTAAACAAACTTATACATACAGTAGTATTAGGTCTATAAATTCATAGTCCAACGGGTCTTCGTTAAATTGCAATAGCATTCGTCAAATTATGTACGGTGAAATCATTTGTCAAATTGATGAAATCTATAAGTAATGGGAAATTTTCTGCGAGGAAACAAGGTTAAATTGTGTATTTAAAAAATAAAGGTCGAACCTAAAACATTATTAAAAAATAAGAGGATATAGTTGAAAAAACAACAACATACCTTCAATTTACTATAACTTAGAAACTTTTTCAGAACAACTCTTCGGTCATGAAAGAATATATCCATTATCGCGTTATATCCTAGACAGAGTCGACAAGTATTCATAGTGAAAGAAAAACATGCAAATAATCAACAGAATATATAAATAAATAGCTAGTCTTTAAAAAAATAAACGTATAAAATCTTTATCAGGACTGGGGGCCTAATATTGACATTTTGACACGATTTGACAGCTAACAAACGGTAAATTTTCTTGTGTCTATGACTTTATTGACTGACTTTAGTATGCGCCTGCAAATGTTATGGAATAGCAGTACACCAATGTCGGTGATCACATTTATCACTGGAAGCGATGGGAACAATCGAGAATAACATTCCGGAATCATCAATTATTTTAACAATTGGAATAATTCCGTATAATCGGAAAATTTTGATGATTTGAAATGATCGATCAATCGTGATCGATTAATATCGATCATCAAAGATGAGTGGTGAACCGGTTCCAGTTCTTTTTTACTAGAATATTGCTAGCAACCTCCCCCCCCCCCGAAGCTATTACTCTTACGGAAGTTCGAGTGATTCATTGAAACACCATCCTATAATTGCAATATTCCGAACTCGGACATTCCGATTATCAAAATGTTACGATTATGCACATCACTAAGTAATGGTGAAAGGTATATTTTTACAAATTTCACTTCTATTCCATTGTCATTTCTATGTTTAATATTCTCTGGTTATTATTGAGCGTATGGAGAGTAGGGAACTGTCAAAATTTCTATGAGGAGGAGCTTCCAAAAGTTATTCGATCTAATTTTATGTTATTAGTTTCAAAAGCTATACATCTCTTCCAATATTTGGTTCCGTAATTGAATGATTAGAGTTTTTTCGTGTAAATACCATGAGTACATGTCGTCTTTGCCTAGGAAACACCGCTGTAATGGACATATTTTTTCATGACCGGAGAATCGTCTTGCATCGGTTCCTGCTATACAGTAAACTGAAGGTTGGTGTTTATTTTTCTTACTGATTTTTTAATTATTTTTAATCAATATTTTTGTCCATGAAAAATAATTAACATAGTGACAATTGTATACCTGTTACCATTATGCATACAGGCTTAATATTTTTTTTTGGTTTTCTTAAACAGTGTTCCTTGTAGGTAAATTGACAGTAAAATTAGTGTAAAGCGCACTTCATGTGAACTATCACAAAACTGCAATATATAAATTTACTGTTGTTATTATTATTATTTTCCCTGGTTGCATCCACCCTTCTTCTTTTTTGGAATGCAGTGTCTTGATGGCCTTACCAGCAGATAGGAAACTGCTTAAATAATTTGGCAATATTTTGGTTGCAAACAAAAACTTCAAATTTTTAGGTTTTTTACTTTTATTTAAACAATAATTATTTTTACGCGTGACAGCTAATGACAGATAATGTGACAGATAATGCCCTCAGAAGGCGAAACAGCTGTCACGCGTAAAAATAATTACATCGCAGAGCTTTTAACTAAAAACTGTTTTTTAAAAATTAAAATAATAATAATTATTGTTTAAATAAAAGTAAAAAACCTAAAAATTTAAATGGAGTTCTACAAAATAAACTTTAAAACCATAAATAAAAAACTTCAAATTTTGTTTTTGACCCCTCCATTGAACTTTTTTTTATCAATTCCTAGCTTTTTCAATTAAACATGCATATTTTGGTCATTTTCCCTTTTTATTGTATATTTTAAGTATTTATTTCAGAATTGTTAGTCCATATAATCCGATGTCTACTAATTATCATTAGTAATGGCTGCCGAAAAAATGGTTGTACTGTTAAACAACGTGTCTCTGAAATTAATACCTGTACATTTTGCATTTTAAAACGCTAGTACGCAAGTAACATGTATTGTATCTACTGTATTGTTATAATGTATCTTTGTAATGATTAGAATTTTCTGTAAATATGTATTTAAAATTAATAAAATAACATCGGGAGGGGAGTTAATTTTTTTTTTACCAGCTTTCATGCTATCCTTAATTGAATCCAAAATGAAATATAAAAATTTTGAATTATTTAATTTTTATAAAATATTTTTTTTACAGATGCAAAAACATGATGGGCTTCCTGAAAACGTATGTCTTGACTGCGTCCTCAAAATGGAGGCTACCGTGAACTTCATAAAGAAGTGTGAGGATAGCGATAGAGAGCTTCGATCCAACATAATCGTTAAGAAATCTTTAAAAAAAAGAAAATTGGAATTATTCAACGACCTAATGTCCTTTACCGTCGATGATGAACCCTCCACTTCCACAGTTGCTGTAATAGTAGACGACGATTTTAACATGCAGGATACGTTCGGCGACAGCGATAAAGATTCCGTAATATGTCTCGACGATGATGAAGACTATTTTGGTGATGCTGAAGTAAAAAAAGTTCTGCCAGATAAAGAAAGAGAAATACCTCTTAGGCGCCTATCCGAAGAAACTGGAAGCCTCTGCAATATTTGCGGCCAACATTTCCCCTTTGGTCAGGTTACGCAATTCAATTCACATATGCTGAGTCATGGCGACAAGAATTTCAAGTGTACGACGTGTTGCAAGGCGTTTTACACGAAGAAGTCACTAAATATTCACATCAAAATACACGTCACGACTAAGGAGTTTGCGTGTGAAATTTGTGGGAAGACTTTTGGACGAAGCGTTGGGTTGAGAGAACACACGAAATACGTCCACACGAAAGCGAAAGAATTTCCTTGTGAATTCTGCAATAAGACATTTTATAGACCAGACTACTTCAAGGTAAGCTGATATAACTACTCATTTCTTGGAGACATTTAATTTTCTAGGTATTAAAGTTATGCTGGTGAAATTTGTCACCTAGTTTGGTTCAGGCTTATGAAGGTTGCTATATTGGGGATTTCTCATAACAACCCTCCCAACGCAGTAAAACGTTTCAAACTTTGAGCTCTGGTGTCTTGAAATATGCACAGGTTTTTCTGGGTAAACACAACTATTTTTAGTGTAATTATTGTATTTTATATATATTTTTTATTTATATTTTGATTACAGGTCAATTTTTCAGACTTAGCACATTATCAATTTATTGTGTACTGATACAATTAAAAAAAAAAAATTACTCCACACAGGAGTATGTCATCTTTGGGGATGCTGTGTAAAGGGTCTTTGTGAGGAGAGGAAAGAGTGAACCTGGGTCTTGTAGAGGCCCATGTTGTAGGATGAAGGAAACACAGAGGTCGGCACGCTGTAACTGTATGCGGTAACTGTATGTGTCAGAGCTTCCTTTACAAGAGAGAGAGAGAGACAGGTTATACGATGGCATCACGCAAAAAAGTAATGCGAGTTTGTACTTAATGATAACATTTGAATTGCACACTGAGTGCAGTTGTTTCCTGTCACGCTTTAGATAATATTTTTTAACTTTATAAATATACATAAGTACATAATATTATTTTAAATCATGTTCTCTAGCGATAGTGTCGCATGTGACTACAGTGCCATAACAAATAAATTCAAAATTTTATTTATGTTAATTATACTTGTCATGAAATAGGCTCAGTTGTTTCAAATCCGGTCAAATTTATCTACCTACAAATTAACGCTTTATTTATTTATTTTATTTTTGCAAAAACAGTTTTACACCAATGCGTTGCAAAAAAAACACAAAAAAATGTTATTCATACAAAAACAGTTTTACACCAATGCATTGCAAAAAAACACAAAAAAATGTTATTCATACATTATACAATGATAAAGGTAAAAAATATTTAAAAAAAATTAATTAATTAGTGATTTTTTTCAATAAGGCTTCACCGCATACTAACTAATAAATTTTCAAGTTAATATTTATCTTTCTTTCATTTTAAGAAACATCTCTCCGTCGTACACAAAAAGGAGCAAAACTACCTCTGCAAAACTTGCAACGAATCCTTCCCGTTTCTCAACTTATTCCAAGAACACAACCTGATACACAAGGGCCAGCCGGACTTCCATTGCCAGCACTGCGACGACAAGTTCCACACCGAAAAGCTGCTCCTCGATCATGAACGGAGCCACACGGAAGAGACTCCTTACACCTGCCCGACTTGCTTCGCCGGATTCTTGCGACCACATCAGTTGAAGAAACATGTAGAGAAGGTGCACAAGATAGAGATTGATTTTGCGGATTTGGTCGACTGAGAATGAATTTCGGTTGACCTAACCTAACGTCGTCGTACAAGAAAATCAGAAGGAATCGAAAGGTTTGTGTCTCTGTACATGAGTTGTTATTGATAGAACAAGCTTTATGAGGATGGTTGAAATAATGCAATCCATATACATATGTCAAAGAATTCAACAAAAACTGACAGATTTGTTTCTATAGCCGGGTTGTCACAACTGGTTCCAACCGTCTAGAGCCAGTGAGACTGGCAGCCCCGATTGGGGTAGGTTGCGAGGCTGAAGGTAGGAGGGAGGGGAAGGAGTGCAAGAGGAAATAGATGGGAAAGTGGAAGGTTGGGAAGTACTTATTTATTCAGATCTGGTCACCAAACACGGCTAAAATCATTTCAAGCAACGTTTCGATTCTGAATGGTGGTCTTTCACCAGGGTGATGCTAACTGACCGTAACCTAACGACTGATTGGATATGAACATAACTACCTATGTGGATGAGCAAGTACCTACTCCCACCAGATGTTAGCAACGATGTCATAAACTATTGATCTATTGTAAAGCTGCCACCGCAATACGAGTTTTCAACAACTTTCAAACAATTTTTTTTTGGAAAGTGGATTAGCATTGTTTCAAAAACTTCTTTAGGATGTTTTTCTTAGAATGTCGTGAATAATCACCTTAAGTTTTGCGGTACCATCTAAATACTATGTTTTCCGTCTTAAGTTATTGAGCTTAAAAATATTTATTCAAATGTCAAAAAATAATCGGACTGCAGTACGAAGGAGTGTTTGTAGACTTACACTTATGTGGCTGGACAGTTCGTAAGGAACTGGAGGGAAACAGCAGGAGAACGATAGGGGTGTATGTGGCGCCGATATTGATGAAGACATAGGTTTATTAAAAGAATATGGTGTCTATAAAGTTGACAATATTAATTTTTATTGAGTTAAAATTTTGACCAGTATATGTACATATATTTTTTATGTATTTATTACACTCAGTGTCATTTTTTGGGATGCTATGTGGAGGGTCTTTTAAGGAAAAGTAAGAAGGTCTTGAAAAGACCCACTTGGTAGAAGAAAGAAAACACAGAAGCTGGAAAATAAACTGTTGAGCACAGGAACAAGTTATAAATCCATTTACTCATTAGCATAATAATATGGCAAATGTCAACTGTGTACAATTGTTGGATGCGTGTTTGGTGTGTCTCCTGATTGCGCACCGGTCCTGAAAGGATGAAAGATGCTAGTAGTAGTTCGGAGCACCTTCCATTGAAATATCGGTATAAAAAACAGTATTCTACATATTTACATGTTCTCAGCTTTATGAGGTGATTCAAATAAAATAATATTTATTTTTAAAATCAGTTGATTGAACATTATAGATTTTTATTTTTAAATTAATGTTAATGTGGTACATAGTGGTTTTAAATTTGGACAGCCAATAATATTTATGAAATTTTTTAAACTTGTAAAAATGATATATTTTACTGGGGTTGGGTTGACAGATGAATTAGTAAATAGATTTTAATAGTTTTTTTCAATCTTTTATTTAAATCGAAAAATATTTTTTTCTTAAAATAGCTTGCTTACATTTAAAAGTAAACACAAAGATAAATATTAAAACTATTAATACTATTCAATACAATTATTTATTAAATACACTGATATTATTATGCTTAATACAAAAGAAAGATGTTGACATACATTATTATTTAACTAAAAATATACATAATGGACGGTAATAAACTACAGATTTTTATAAATAATGTTTTTTTTATTGCTAGATTCTTCTGAATACAAAATTTAATGGTCCAATTTTGTTGACAGTCTAGATAAAATATACTGAACAGTATAAATTTATGAAATATTATTGTCAATACAAAATTACTAATGTTTTTAAATTTTACAAAATCTTGCTGAAAGTCACCTATTTTTTACTTCACTTAAGGGACTGAAGTTCAAAAGAACCCCTGCCCAAAGTGCGTATAAACATTGTGTCACTGGAGTATATTTTCAATGGTAGGTAAAATTAAAAATGGTCTTTTATTTGCTTTCATCACAATATAAGTTAATAATTAAATCCGTATCTAAATTAAAAGCCTATCTACACTATTTATATGTTATTCATTTCCTCACATTAAAGTGATTGAGTTGTTTATGACATTGTTCTTTTTATACATAGCAACACTTGACATTCCTTCTCTTTAAAATGATTTAATTGTCTATGGTATTGTTACTTTTGCACATTGCAACACCTTCTCTGTTCTAGATTATTGCCTGTTCACTCTTGTTTAGTCTATAACTTCAATATTTTCAACCATATTTAGCGTGGATTATGAATTTATAGATAGTTTATTTGCAAGTATATTCTTCCCTTCTTTCCGTGCACACATCACAATTGACATAGCAACACCAGTGGAATTGACACCTGCACTGAGTTGTCTTGACGTATTGGTGAGTGTTGTAACCACGACCACAGCACAGAAGATCGCAGCCATCAGTTCCTGGAATAAAATGAGATTTGATTATTACAATCTGTAAAGAGGTGGCGGGCTACTACAGGAGGTTTACTCTAGCCCAACACCAAGGATCATGGTGGTAGTTTGGCCACTTGAAGCCCCATAAAAAACGTCACAGTACCAAAAGAGCTCACAGCCTGGCCTGCTTACTCCATTTCCAGGCTATTTTCTGCTCCATTAATTAACCTTCCCCATACTGTGAAGTACCTTTTAAATCAGAAAAATAAAAATATTCATAGCAAATCGCTTAAATTAATCAAATTTATAGTCAACAGTGATAATTGAAATTTAAAAGCTGAAAACATGGAAAAAATCATCGTCTGATGCTCACATAACGGGCGAGAGGACCACCTCCAAGGGATGCCCGAAAGCTACTACCATTAGCGCGTGCTCGGAGTCACTGTGTACCTAGAAGGAAAAAGCACAACTGCGAACTGAGATTCCATTTCTCGGGTTCCCATATAGCGAAGTCAAGTAAGAGTGAGATGTGAATAGTGTTGTATCTCCCCGCACACTCTTCGCGTATCTTCGCATCCCATAGTGGATTTCTAGAATGAATATACCTACGTCACACACTAGCACACGTTTGATTGTATTGCTGAATTTACTCCCGATTTTCACAAAATATCTTGTATGTGCCCGAAGAGTGCTAATTAATATAAACACTATTTTTTCATTTGATGCGTTAATGTATTATGGAGGAATACCTAAAAACTGAAGTCAGTATTTATGATGGTTATAGAGATATTAAAGTTATTAGACGCAATGTGTAGTAGTTACACATCATAGTTAAGGAAAGGTTAAGAGTGCTAAATAGTAAATTAACTTTTTAAATTTATGTGAATTCAGAATGTGTCACCAAACATTTTTCACTTCAGGAGAGAAGAATTGTTTTGGTTTACCTAACGGACTTTGCTGTAAAGAAATGTGCATTAATTTAGACAATCTGAATAAAATCTGATCAAATAGTATATTTTGATAAAATTCCATTATGTATGGAGCTGATAAAGTCGTAAATGGTTTATACAATACCTTTAGAAGTTCTATTGCAGAACCTCCCAGCTGTTCCCAATGAACCATTGGCCAAGTTCTTCTCGCAGTAGTTGGGCGAGTCCTCTAAGAACACCAGCTCAGATCTCTTGGGCAATCGCTTTGCCAACGTTTGAAAAGCCCTGGACCTAAAAAAAATTACTTAAGTTTTATACATTCATTCTCTCAATACTGATTTGGAAAATAGTGATAAAACTAATAATGCCCCTACAAAACAAAAATATCGGAAAAAAATGCAGTTAATGTAATCGTAATGAACAAGTTTAAACAAGGGACAAGGACATAAAGCGAATAGACAGAGAAGTTTCAAGAAAATGTTTGACGCACAGGTGGATAGAAGAAGAAGCTAGTATGTCCCATGAATACTTGATACGATCAGGAGAAATGTATATTTGAGTCAGGTCATGTTGAGAGTGGAACAACAGAAGAGTACGTATAAATGTGGATGAGGTAAGGTGTACAAGCTAAGATATAGTTGTGTAGCGTTCTGCACCTGAGAGGAACTAATAAATATCTGCACAGATCAGTTTGTACACCTGTGACTTTTTTTTTCCATAGAAATAAGTTTAAAAAACTTCATAAGATACAAATTAGACTATTTTTTTTTTTAATCCGGTGGATTAGTGTAATCTCATAAATTCCGTAACATATAATATATTTAAATAAAACTAATAAATGTATGAAAATAATGACTGGTTAGTAGCAGAGTGGATAAACGCGTTTAATTCCAACCCGGGCGTCGCGGGTTCAACTCCCGTGCTAGCTAAGTCCTCCATCATTGCACAAGCAACATCTTCCTCTTATTACGATGGTAGTAGGAGTTTTTTTTTTAATAATTCTCAGGTTATTCGTAACGCGGCAATGTTTGTCTTTCTCGAAAAATCTAAGACACTTTGAATGTAATCGAAAAATTCAGCATTTTTTTAACCTTTTAAGCACCAGACTCTGCTCCTGTTTCTCGGGCGCCCCCGTGGCGATGGAGGTGACGTGCTTGGCCCTGTGGTACTTCTTCATGAGCGCCTCGCCCACCAGCGAGAAGGGTGGCAGGGCCCTCCAGCAGGTCTTCATGGTGCAGGACCCCGACACGCCGTGGCATTTGCACTCCGTTTGCAGAGAAGATTTTACTATCTGAAATATAGAAGGTAAACATATTTGATTTAGAATGCCGTTTTTGTACCTACACACAAATTTCAAGTAATAGGTATTCAAAAACTCTTTACTGTAGTTACGAAGGGATTAGCCACTGAACAGATAATCCTTAGAATTGTGATTTATGCTGACTTACAAAACAATGATGTTTCCAATTTATATAATACCTTTTGGCGTATAGACTCCTAGACTCCAGACAGGCCAATGAAATTGATTATCTGTTCAAGAAAGAGTTTAGTTGAAAATGGTTGATCAATTTCACTAGAAGTAAAAAAAAATCAGCTTACTTTGGACACACTTTCGGTTTATATTTTCAATGATTAGGAAGTTCTAAATAATGATATTTTTTATGTTTAAGGCCGTTTGCCTTATAGCATTGCGATATATGTAATAACAACAAAAAAATCAGTAACCAAATAAAATCTTACAGAAATAATCTTCTTTCCCAAAAATTAAAATTATTACGGTAAAGGCAAAAATGCCATAAAAATATCTTCATCTGTTGCCGCGCGTCTTGGTCATTACGATCCCAATACGATTGTTACAAAATCTGCATTACTTTGAGGCTATGTAGTTTACAGAATCTGTACGCCGGCTTTCAATGTTAATTCGCGCATCAAGATCATTACGACTCTTGGTATTATTTACAAAATCTGCATTACTTTGAGGCTATGTAGTTTACAGAATCTGTACGCCAGGCGTTCGGTGTTAATTCGCGCGTCGAGATCATTACGACTCTTGATATTATTTACAAAATCTGCATTACTTTGAGGCTATGTAGTTTACAGAATCTGTACGCCAGGCGTTCAGTGTTAATTCGCGCGTCGAGATCATTACGACTCTTGTTATTATTTACAAAATCTGCATTACTTTGAGAATTTTGAGCTTTGACCTTTGACCTTTGACCTTTGAATTTTGAGCTTTAAGCTTTGAGCTTTAAGCTTTAAGCTTTGACCTTTAAGCTTTGAGCTTTGAGCTTTAAGCTTTGAGCTTTGAGCTTTAAGCTTTGAGCTTTAAGCTTTGAGCTTTGAGTTTTAAGCTTTGAGCTTTAAGCTTTGAGCTTTAAGCTTTGAGCTTTGACCTTTGAGATTTAAGCTTTAAGTTTTGAGCTTTAAGCTTTGAGCTTTGAGCTTTAAGCTTTGAGCTTTAAGCTTTAAGCTTTAAGCTTTGAGCTTTAAGCTTTAAGCTTTGAGCTTTGAGCTTTAAGCTTTGAGATTTAAGCTTTGAGCTTTAAGCTCTGAGCTTTAAGCTTTGAGCTTTGAGCTTTGAGCTTCAAGCTTTTGTTTTGAGCTTTGAGTTATGAATTTATAGCTTAAAGACATCGCTTGCTGAGAAAAGGTTCATATATCTAAGCAAAAACCACACTTGAATTAATACTGTAATCATACTTAGCACCGTAGAATGCAGCAAGATATAATTCAGCGTTCAATTTTCATCAGGATCGAGCAGTGCGTAATCGAACGGTATACAGTCTTGCTTCCCTTTGCCCGTCTGTCTCAGACGAACGGGCTTGAGCTGTTCGACGTCGATCTGTTTCCAGTCTTGATTCCCGTCACTCGACTGTTTCTGAAGCTCGTGATCCCTTTATCTTTCGTGCTTGAGGTGTGGATCGACCAGTAGCTTGTCGTTTGGATGCCATAATTGATTTGACAGCGAAAGTAATGCCCTTTGACGACTATTCATATCTCCAAACAAAGAAACAAAGCAACATTCATTTGAAAATTTTATTATTACTAAACATTTATTTAAAAAAAAAAAAAAATTATACATAAATATATCTAAATAAAAAAAAAACATAAATAGGTAAAAACTTATGTTTACCATTTTGAAAATATTCTACCCAAACAAACCTTCGTCTGTAGAATATGTAATCTGTGACTAACCATAGTGGTATATCTATGGCTAACCTCAATACAATATGGTGGTTTCAATATTTTTCATACTAATTTTAAAACGTTATAGCAACAGTTTTACATATAGGATTTCATTCTAACTACTTTGTAAACCTTTTCGCTACCTATAAGAACAAAATGTGATATTTTCTGAGAAATCAGTCGGGTAGTTTTTGAGAAAACCGAGGACAGACAGACAACCATTATTTTTTATTGCACGTAATAATGTAGGTAACGACATCACAACATGATGCCAATTACAAACCCGAACATTTAAAAATTGATATGCAAGTTATTATATTCATTATTTACTCAGACGCAATAATAGTAATAACATTGTTACGTGTTTACAGAAAACAGTCATTTTGATTAGAATAATGATTCCGCATAATAATCAACAGCTCCGCTGTGGAATGGCTTCCCAGTCTCTGTGTTTCCTTCCTTCTACAATATGAGTCTCTTCAAGACTAAGGTTCACTTCTTCCTTTTTTGAAAAAGACCCTCCTTACAGCATCTCGAAAGATTATAATATAATAGGATATATTAAAGGCCTTTGAGAGAAAATATTTTCCTTAAGGCGTCATGTGTGGAGTTAACATAAAAAGTTATCTTTTCTAGTGTAATATACTAATGTATATTGGAATACATTATTTATATATCCTAACTTGAAACCATAGTGTCTTTAACGGCTCTCCTTACTAGTGATAGCGGTGATAAACGTAAAATAATTGAGCAATATTTTATGTTACAATCAAAAATTTAAGCTGTAAATCGTCAAAAAATATGAAATACAATTCTACAATCCTAATATGAACACATCTTTCTATGGATTTCTTTGTTCTAAATTATATTTGCTAAATACCTTATAATGAAAATCATAATATATTAAACATATACTTGACGTTTTGCCTTTTTTATTTCATATTATCTGTCTCTTTCTCTATGTTCCTTTGTTATAATTTAAAAGTTATTTTTTTGTTTTCTTACTGTTCTCTTATTTTATTTCATATTGTGTTCTCCCTCTGTATGAATGAGTATATATATAACCACACACTATGTATTTTTGTTTAGTGTATTTTTTACCCTGATGATGCTTAGGCAAAGCGAAACTAGTCGGTCATAAAAAATAAAATAAAACCTGTGGTCTATACAAAGTTATTATTTAAATTATTATTAAACATGTCAAACCACTGTGATTGCTTTCTACGAAACCAAGAAAAAGTTTGAAAAATATGTGTATTTTAGCGTGGCAGAGTTTTTAATTTCTTTTTTTCGCGAATTTTAGACTAAATCTTCGTTTAAATAATATATTGCTCAATACTTATGCATTAATTTTGCTGCTAGTAAAGAGGGCCGTTAACACTTTAATTTTTATACACATTTTTCTGCCTAAGCTGTTTTTTTCCTGCTAATAATTTACTTGTCAAAAGCAACTTCTTTTCGTTTGTTACACTTTAAGAAAATAATAAAGAGAAAAACATTTAACGATTAGTACCTATCCTAAACATATCGGTAACTACGCAAAAATATAATTTGCATGTAATGTATAAAAATGTATGTAATGTACAAAAAAATCCGGATTCAAAGAATCGAATACACGCGCAAAAAATGAGGTTAGATTTCGATGTATTGTTTTTTGTTCCTTGTTGTTCAGGCATTTTATTCGAAGGCTATAATTTGCTCTATTTGGCCAGTGGCGTATTTGATCAGGGCTGTAGTTAGATGATTGGACACGGTCAAGTGACTGAAATAATGAAAATGTGGTGGTGTGTGGTTTTTGCCAGCAAAAACACCACAACTTTGTCAGAAAGTTTTAGCCGTGGCAGATCGAGTGCACGGTGCATGCAATTTGTATGGGAGGGCCTGAACGACAGAGAGGGATTAGAAAAATATTTTTTTAAGGGTTAAAAAGGTGTTTTATAGTTATGTCACTGGACAAAAAAGACACTTGTAGCCGAAAAAAAAACCCGAGAAAATTATTAACTTTCTTAAAATATTTTAAATAAACACATAAGCTGAGTAATAGTAAATAACTTATCATCGATTAGTTGGTCGAATGATCCAAAGCGTCGGGTCCCCACCCAGTCGTCACAGGTTTTATCCTCTGCCTAACTAAATTGCCGTAGGAAGGAATTGTAGTAGGAAGAATATATTTCATGTAGGAGAAACTTGTTACAAACGTAATTAAATATATTGCTACCGTCCACTTTATTTAATTATATAGGAAGTTAATTTAAATTATTCACTAGTTAAATAAATATTTTTTACATAAAAATCAATTTTAAAATTGAATAGATAATTGAAAAGGTTTTCTCTTTACTAAAGTTTCAATTTACTAATGTTCTTATGAAGTTTTTTTTATGCTAAAATCTTCTTATGTGATTTTTTGAGTAGGTCTTTTATTTGTTAAAAAAAAACATTCCTTACACATTATCACTTACGGGTTGAAGCGAGTTATTTTATTTTTATATGAATGTACCATTGTCCAATTACAAAAATACACAACACGAAATGAGAAAGAAAGAGCAACAGAGAAAGAAAAGCACAACCATAATATTTTAATGAAGCAATGACAAAAATAGTCTAAAAATATACATTCGATATAATATTCAAGTCAGAGACCAAACAAGATTTCAATGATGTTAGACATAATTAATTGTATTCTTCAAAGATTATAATAATAATAAATGGATAACTTTTATAGCGCCGTTTTAATGTAAAAAATTACAAAACTCATTAAGACTGGTACTTAAAATTTCAAGACCATAAAAGAGCTATAGAGCTTAGTGAAGAGTATTTATAGGTCCTTTGTACAAAAGCAGTTTTAAATTTAGGTATCTTCATAATTTAATTCTGGTTGACTCTTTTGTCGTGAAAGTGCGGTTTCTTCGTTTTTTTGAAGTTTTTGAAATGTTTGATTAAAATATTCTTAGCATAGACGTTCTTATGACAGCTTTTATAGTATAATACTTCGAGATTTGAAATAGTATGTACCATACACCATTTATCACATTATAGAATACGGCCATTAGAGAGGCACCGTCACTATGCATTAAACGTTAACTGGACTGACACTGTTGCGAGGCACTTCAGAACACATTAGCTGACATTTTCTGAAATGATTCGTAATTTATAACACCTTAAAGATATGATTCTAATAAATTAACAGGTGTCTATTTACTGTTGAGTGGCTACCTTGAAGTAATAATGTAGACGGAGAGGTACCTTTGTGAAACAGTGTAGTCAGTATTGTTGACTTTATACTGACTTGATAGAAAGAGACAAAGATATATTAAAGAATGTTGGATAGCCTATTAGCACTGCCCACATGGAATTCGAACATTTTTAATAAACATGTTAGAACACATTAAACAAATCAATATCAATGCACCATTAAAATGATTTATAAAGTCAAAATATCACACACACACTAATAACAGAAGGTTTTCCTAAATAATGGTGGAAGCTTTTTGATGATTTTATGTCTTTATTTATTTAAAAATGTGATAATTCTAAAGTTCGGTCAAAAATATTTAAAACTTTTGAAATACCTCTGAAAAGTGATGTTTTATAATCCTTGTTTGGTCTTATTTGAACATTCACGCATAGCACATATCACCATCATGTTTGGTTTATTTGTATAATCACTGCAAATATTTTAATCAACACAAATATAGGAAACAGCCTCAAAATCCGTTGAAGTAAGTTATACGACTCGATGATGTGAAGTTAGCGCTGAAGGAGAATATTATTACATACATAGAAGCGTTGCAATATTATGTGAAGATTTTTCTTGTCCCTTTCTCTCTCATGGTAGGTATACGACGTAAAAGCTCGTAGAAAGTGATTTATCGCAAAGTTGAATTGGTTGGGTAAAAATATTTAGCTCTCTCTCCATGTATATTTTTTCTTCGAGGTGGCTACAGTTCCATGAGACAGGGATTTTCCGCGGCGAAATATAAAGATTTAAAAAAATATAATAACATTTTTTGTCAAAATAATTGCAGATTCTGATTCACCACATATGCTTTGTGAAAGAAGAAAACACAAAATCGTAAAGATAATGTTATATAATATGGTGCTATCGCTAGGGATCCGTTGTAACCTCCCTGTTACATGCGTCAAGGGGGAGAGGTTACAATAGGACTGCCAGAAGTATGCCTTTACATAATTATACTCAATACTATTTTTTTTGTATCACAATAAAATTCTGAGTCTTTAGTACCTAGTTGGATTTTGAAAAAAAAAGTTAACTCAGGTATCTCAATGCTTTCACTGAGTTACCTAAAACGACACAAAGCTAAAAAAGTCTCAAACTTGTGTCGCTTGAGTCAAGTATTTTCCCAAATAGTAGATATATTTTAGAAGGCTTTAGGACCACAAAAGGCTTCAGAATCAAACGAGAGTCAGAGCATTCGACGCAGAAAAAAAACTGACCAAAACTGCATGTTCAACTCATTTTCGACCAAAGTGTCGATTAAGCACTTTTGCTTTTCCAACGTAATAGATAATTTAAAGGGACGCTTAGATGGTTTGGGCATGTAGAGCGAATGAACGAAGAAAGGAGTGTGAAAAGAATATATGATGCGAAAGTGAATGGAAGAAGAAGTCGAGGACGCCCGAGAAAGACATGGCACGATCAAGTAAATAAAATACTTGAATCAGGTCATGTGAAGAGTCGGAATAACAGAAGAGTATGTATGAGACGATATATGAATGTAAATGAAGCAAGGATTGTGTGCCAAGACAGAGTTATATGGCGGTCCGTCCTCTCTGCCTACCCCTGCGGGGAAACGGCGTGATGGTTAGTTAGTTTTTTTTTAGTTTTAGAAAATTTAATATCCCACGTACCACGCTGTAGTAGGAAACTTTACACATTTCCCACCGAAGAAGTACATATTTACTGTACGTAATGCGAAGAAGTAAGAAATCTTCTATGTACCACATCGTAGTAAAAGATATTCCACATTTTAATAGACTTATTTCCGGACTATGCACTTTGTTTGACATCATCAGAAAGAAGTATAACTTCAGATAATTGTTTGATAACTTGTAGCAAAATAAATAATTAAAAAAATAAGGTATTTACGAAAAGAAAGCTTCGGTTTAAATCAAATTTAAAATCCGACCCTTGTTCGTGAGGCTAATGTTCCGAAGGTACAACTATTTTGATATAGAATGCCCTAAAGGGTTTCGAGGTTGCAGAGTGAATCCTGTAACTAATTGGGCTGTTTATCTGCGAGGACTTTATAAAGGCAGACCAAAGACCCGCAGTTTCGTAGAAAATTTAAAATAAGTAGACCTTAAGAAAAAATTTAGTTTTTTTATGTAAAAAAAATGGTTAAAATGCCGCTGCTTTTTTATTGATGTAGGTAATCGAATATCACAGAGAAAAGTATATGATTACAGGAGCAAAATAATATAGTGTGACACTAGCGAACTAAGTTGAAACATCCTTCCAATATCGAATATGCACATTTAAAATGAAATCTAAACGAGATCAAAATGAATTTTTTTACGATTTATTATTTAGAAAATGTAATATTTTTCGTTTTGGACACTGACTAAAAAATGTTCGTTGAGAAATAAGCAAAATTCTAGTTAAAATGCAGTTCGACCGTTTGAAAATCCATCATATTTAGTTTTAGTGTAAGTCAAACTGTGTTCTAATTGTTTCGTAATTTAGTGAAGCATTGTTTGGAAAGAAAAAAAATGATTACTTACCGATCCGATGAAAATTTATCTAAATACCACCTAACTGCATTAATGTATGCTAAGTTTTTACGAACTTTTGATGTAAGAGGATCCAACAAATGTGCAGAGACGTAGAAATAGAACGAAATAATCAATTATTTTATTTTATTTGACTGTTTTAAAGGTGAAAGGCGTTATTCCACATTTTTTTGCAAGGAAATTTAGACCTCCGTGATGACATACTGGGAATGCTGTTATTCTTGACGCCTGAGCATAATTTGATAACATTCGGGCCGAGAGTCGGTGGTTAACGGAGGCGATTATTTGAAGTGGCAGCAATCAAAAAACAGAATGGCGCTAATCATCGATTTGGGACAGTGATTCAAACCACAAGGCCTAAGTTTGCTTGCAAAATAAATGTGGAATAAAGCCTTTGACCCAAACACAGTTGATGTATTTCTGTTCTGTCGTATATGTTATATTAAATTCATTATCTTTTGACAGGTAGGTGAATTCAAAATCTAAAAACAAAATAAGATTTCACTAAACATTCGTTCAATAAATTAAAATTGACAATGATATCAGACGCATAGTCGATGTGTTCATCGTCCGGGTGTTCAGCGGTAAATAAATCATTAACGACGTAAATCGAAAGGATAATGGATACAAAAATAATGCTTGTCGCAGGGTGAATAGAAGGGGACCTAGAAGATCAATCTACCTAAGGCATAAATTACAATTAAAAAAAAGAAGTTAAATATGCAGTTTTGATCAGTTTTTTTTCTGCGTTGAATGCTCTGACTCTCGTTTAATTCTGAAGACTTTTATGGACCTTCAGCCATCCAAAGTATATAAAACATTTGGGAGAAGGCTTGACTCAAGCGACATGGGACTTTTTTAGCTTTTTGTCGCTTCAGGTAACTCAATGAGTTAAATTTTTTGTTCAAAATCCAACCAGGTATTGAATGCATGAATTTTATTGTAAAAAAAAACATTAAAATGCTTTGGTCTAAGCTTCCCAAAAAGGCGCTTTAGTCCTTTTGCCTTTCGGTGACGATATTGCCATCCGCTTGGGCGACATTATGAGACATATCAAGGAAGGGGCTATGGACAGGGTTCGATGAAGCCGTTTTTGAATATAACCGGGATAAATGAGGGAGGAAATACAGACTCCGGTCGGAGTTACATATTTGCACCTCGTTCCGTAGTGGTACGTACTTTCAGTATCGCCCTGGCGGCCAACATTCAAATACATTATTGTCGAAAAATTTTAATTTTATCATTATTGAAAATGGATTATTGACGAACACAAATACACCATACTGATTTAAGTCTTATTGATTCATAAAAACACATTTATTTATATTATTTTGAGAACATCACAAAACCGACGAGCAAGCGAGAGACCAACGAACAACGCGAAACACGTTTTTTCACATGACTCTCTTCTGTTTCTATTGTCACTTGATTCGAACACAGTGGTGTTGAATACGAAAATCGAATTTAGTAAAATGGTTAGATAAGGTGGGAACTGGATGAAAAACATGAAGGTAAGAACTTTGAAATTCAACAACTAGGGTACACTAAATATCGTTCTGTCGAAGTGCTTTGATACTCGTAGCTGGGAGTCGAAAAACTGATAAAAAATTACATTTACTTTAAAAGCCTCTCGGAACCTAATTATTAGGTTTTCTGGTATCAGTGAGAAAATATATTTTTATTATTGGTTTTAAGTGATTTAAGGGTGAATGCAGGAAACTCCATTAATGGAGGACTGAACGCTGTTGGCGCAAATAAGAAATTGTCTAAAGAAGCGAAGCTAGCAATCCACAATGGAGTGCTTATACCAACCCTGATGTATGGCAGTGAGGCATGGAACTGGCAGAGGAAGGATGAAAGTAGACTGAATGCTGTGGAAATGAGATCTTTAAGACTTATGTGCGGTAAAACCATGTATGACCGTATTAAAAATATGGATATCCGGAATGAATGCAAGGCTGATTTGAGCGTAATGAAAAGGATCAAGAAATGGACTCTTAGATGGTTTGGGCATGTAAAGCGAATAAACGAAGAAAGGAGTGTGAAAAGAATATATGATGCGAAAGGGAATGGAAGAAGAAGTCGAGGACGCCCGAGAAAGACATGGCACGATCAAGTAAATCAAATACTTGAATCGGGTCACGTGAAGAGTCAGAATAACAGAAGAGTATGTATGAGACGATGTATGGATGCAAATGAAGCAAGGAGTGTGTGCCAAGACAGAGTTATATGGCGGTCCGTCCTCTCTGCCTACCCCTGCGGAGAAACAGCGTGATGGTTAGTTAGTTAAATAAGGATCGTCGAGTGTGGTTTGAACTATTTCCAAGCTGCACTTACCTATTCAGCACAAGAGATTTAATCATTTATCCCAGAGGTTCCCAAACTTTTTTGTCCCGTAGACCACTTGTCGATTTTTTCTGTTTTGTATAGACCCCCTGCTTTCCTAGTATTGATTTTTTTAGCGTTGGGAAAAACTTCAAAGTTTTGTGAACGCTTCAGGAACTGCTAGTTCTTTGAAATGAACCCTTCGCGGTGAACACTTCAATTGTAGTCGAACTCGTCAAAAAATAGTACTAGTCGGCAGAGATCCCAAATCGAATAGTGCTAGCAAATCAACAAAAAATCCTCTCCGAAAAAAGCACTAGTCGGTAGAGATTTGAAATCGAAAAGTACTAGCGAATCGGCAAAATATCTTCCACAAAAATTATTATTATTAATATAATTAGGGAATTAAAGTCCATTATAAGATAGTATTACGTAAGTACCTACATAGGTACTATCTGTGAGGTGGATTATTACATTTGCGGGAAGCCAACATTTTGGTGACGGCCTGCCTAAATGGAATCCACTCCCGTGGACCCCCATTTACGTCTCATGCACCCCCAATTTTTTTTTTCATTGACGTGGACCCCTTGCAGGTCGGAAACGACCCCTGGGGGGTCGATATAGACCACTTTGGGAATGACTGATTTATCCAATACGCGTATCACTGTCGTGAGCAATAAATAATTATATTGTTACTTGTTAGCGTTTGTTCGACACTTTTAGGTATTGATTTACAAAGCTGCACTCTAATTATTAAGCAAACAAACTTTATGATATGACGTTTATATTTTAATACTGTCCGCTCGGTTTCAATATCAATTAATTTATTTACATTTAGTGTCATTTAATTCACGTATTTTGATGTAATGTTCATTGTTGTTTTATTCAAACCTGGTCGAGTCTTGATTCAGCTTTAACACCTGCCTTATATTTCATTGTCTATGAATTATCATCGTTGTTTCCTTGTCTAAATAACGGACGTTTGAACTATCAAGATCTTTTAAATTCTATCGATAAGGTGTGTTTGACGGCTCTCCGTACTAGCGATCAAATTATTGTAAAAGTATTGCGCAATCTAAGAGTTAATCGAAAATTTAAGCTGGATTCACACCAACGTCCGGATCCGCTCAGTGACGATATTGTTCCGCAAGAGAGCTTATTGATATGGTATGAATATCAATCAAGAAGTATGTGCCAAGACAAAGTTGTGTGGCAGTATATCCTTCTGCCCACCCTTGTGATATTTAACTACTTAGTTAGTAAATTAATTATTTTTTTGTGTAAAAATACTTACATCGCAGATTTTTTTTTATTAAAAACCATTTTTTTATCACTAAATAATATTTTCAACAATTAATAATTAATAAGAAAATCACGAGCTCCACACGCACAACTGTCACTACCGCGAGTAAAACGTACACTGAAGTGGGAGGCGCTGTCGCGTCGCTGGCACTTTTGACACGATCAAGCAGAAGCGCTATGGCGCTTATCGGCACTAAACAGGTTAAATATTAATTTGTAATTTTATACAAACAAAGAAGCATCCTTGAGGTGGTATTTAACAAAAATGGCGCAAATTAAATTACACAAGTATTATTAATGCGCAGCATTTATGATTCAGACACAATGATTAACAACTTGTAACATATTTGTCTAGTCACGTTAACGCTCGAAACTTATATTTTATTTGCATATAATAATAAGCCTCTTACACGATGATTTTTTTCAAGCCGAATTTGAAAGAAATTTTGTATTTTTAAAACTTTTTTTATCGTAAGTTAAATATAACATGCTACCTTTGAAATTGATGATTTTTTATAAACAAAACTGCATTTTTTGTCGTTTAAACGGAAAAATGCAATTTATAAGTATAACTCACCTAGTCGCAACTGTTGGTTAACTGTCAAATTACCTAAGTGAAATCAAGTTATATTTACATAATATGACTTCAACTATCATCGAGATTGTAGACGTAAATCAAGTGGGTACTTAACGTAAAACGTAACGGTACTACGGTGAAAGACCACCATTCAGAATAGAAACTTTGCTTGAAATGGCTTTAGCCGTGTTTGGTGACCAGATTTGAATAGCCAGGTACTTTCCGACCATTTTCTTACCCATCTCTTTTTGCTACCCATTACCTTCAGCATCACAACATACCGCAATTGGGGATCCCATAGTTTCACTAGCTCCAGACGGTTCGGAGCAGTTAGGACTCTTGTGCCATATTTACTACGAAAATATAAAATAAATAACGAGAATGATCATTTTCATGATGTTTTAGTGATTTTAAAAGCTAAAAACACACATGCTTAAAAAAAAATTAAAATAAATAAATTACATTAGTTTCTTGTATATAAAACTTTATAAAGTATTTAATTATAATTCATATTCTTTTTGACTCAATAATAATATTATAACTTATATTCTACTTATTATTACTAATTAGCGATGAGAAAAGCTTCACAGATTTGTCAATGCTTCACGAATTGCTAGTTCTTCAAAATGAACCCTTCACGGTGAACAGTTCAATCGAAGTAACAGATCAATCGCAGAATTCCTCGTCGGGGGGGGGGGTTGCTAGCGATAAATGTACCAAATAATAGTCACGTTTTTTTCTTAATAGTTTTATTCGGGACAGCTCTCCCAACCACATAACCCACTCCTCCATTATTATATAGCAAAAATTATACCGTGTAGAAAAACTACTTCTTTCTTTCTTCTATGTGTGTGTTGATGAATTGTCTATTACTGGTTTCTTGTCTATTGTTTCTAGATGACAGTTACCCATATGCTTGAATTGTTGGCGGTATCATGCCTTAAAAGGAATGATGTACAATAAATATGAATAGCCTTACAGAGAACTTGCAAAAAGCAAATGTAGTAATTGCGAAATTTCCAGTTTCTGTAAGAGCGATGTGAACGTTTTTCAGGGCTTGAGGTACAATTTGAATATTTCTTACTGTACACAGTTTGACAGTTTGGTTAGAAATATGGTGAATATTGCGCAAATGACGATTCATATTACAGACATTGCCTCCCTTAATGGATATAACTTTAGAATAAAAGTTGCATTTGGCCTGGTAAACCCCAACTTCCTTAAAATAAGCCCATATTCCACTTTTCTTTCTCGTTGAACGGCCAGTTATAATTTTAGGTAGAGATTGAAAGGTATAGGTAAAAAAGTTCAACAAAATAATTCGTTCACAATTCAAAATCACCAAAAAACACTCGTAAAAACTAGTGCCATATTATGTCAAAACAAGCAAAGAAAACAAAAGCAACTGTCACGAGTACGTGCGAGGGAACGGATAACTAAAAATATACTTCATTGTTTCAATTATACTACGAACTACAATCGAAGTAAAGAAGTAAAATAACAATTGAATTGTAGATGATGCGATACTTCAATCGTTCGAACGAATGAAAGGCTAACATTGAAATTTGAAATAGATCGTGCAAGCGAAACTTCCAACTTAACCAACTTCAATTGAAGCATTTGTTCAATGAAAAATGAATGAAGTTGGGACTGCCGCAAAAAGAAGTCGTTCTTTGAAGGAGTTCCTGCGAAGCGGTCACAACGCTATTACTAATGTTCTTACAGGCTATTTAAAATTTATTGATTGGCATAATTTGGATGGTTTCCGGCAGCGCATTATAACATTTCATCCCTTTATAAGTTAACCTATTTTTGTATTGTTTTTATTCTTTTTTGGATGTCTGATTTCTTTGCATGACCTTGTATTATGTTTGTGAATATCCACGTTACAGATAATTTATTTTAAATTTATAAAAAAATCGTAACGGTATCATTTTTACTTGTACCATTTCTGAATTATCAGTTCGATTAAAAAATCATTCAAGACGCTCATTCACCGAACAGTTTCCGAATAATTTTCTAAATATCATATATTATTGTTAGCAAAAATACTATTTCACACATTTAGTTGGTTTTAATAGCGATTTAATGATAAGCTATTTAAAATGAAATTACACACTACATTAATCTCGATTAAGGTAGGGTTATTGCAAGTCTCAGTCTCATGTATTTACCTGCAGGAAATATCGCGTCGAGATCCATAATCGTTAATCAAATAATAATATTATGCGCGAGAATCGCAGTTAGACACTCTCAAGTGTGCACTGAAACATGCATTTAAATGTGAGGATAACACGAATTTATTGCGTGTGTTTAAAATATATTTCACTGTAGGGTAAATGTGCACTTACTTCTAACATTCTTACCTACGGGTAAAGGCTAAGCGGCGCTTCGTGAAAATGAGAAAGCCTTTCTGTCGCAAAGAGATATTTATTTCTACAGTCTGCTTTTTAGCTGATCATATAATTTTCAATTTGTTTTGTCCTTGCATTGTTTCACGAAACAGTATTTATATATTTTTTATTATTTAATTGTTCTTTTATTTATATATCAAAATGATAATATGATACAAAAACTATTTTATATTATTCCCAAAGGGTTAAAAAAAACTCATTCCGGGAAAGCAGAAAAATACGTATTTTCATATAAAGCAATCACTTTATAGTTTGACATATTAATAGAAATGAAAAAAAAAAACTATTTATAAGACCACTATAAGTACGAGTAAAAGTATATTTACTGTAAACTCATAAAATGTATCATTATTCTTTAATCACCTACTCAGTTCAATCGGCCTCAATGGTCGAGTGGTAAGACGCTCGCTTACGAATCCAAAGGTCGCGGGTTCAAACCCGGCGTGCGCCTATAACTTTTATTCAATTAATATTTGTCATAACACATTTAATTCATATAAAATGATAAAAAAGTATATTTGCGGCACGTTCCAGAGTGGTAGATACTCTAAGTATCGCCCTGGTGAAAGACCACCATTCAGAATCGAAACGTTGCTTGAAATAGCTTTTACGGTGTTTGGTGACCAGATCTGAATAGCCAGGTACTTCCCAACCTTCCTCTTCCCCATCTCCTTCCCCTCCCCACTACCTTCAGGCTCACAACATACCCCAATTGGGGATGCCATAGTCTCACTGGCTCTAGATGGTTGGGAGCAGATGGGACTCTTGTTCGGTATTCACTATAAATATAAAAAAGTTGACGTTTCGTCTCTTTCCATTCATATTATCTGTCTCTTTCAATTCATAATATCTGTCTCTTTCTCTTTGTACTTTTGTTATAATTTAAATGTTATTCTATTGTTTTCTCAGTGTTCTGTTGTTTTATTTTATATTTTGTTCTCCCTTTGTATGTATATAGAATCGCACATGTTGTATTTTTTGTTTAATTTGATCTTGTACCCTGATGATGCTTAGGCTAAGCGAAATCGGTCAGTTGTAAAAAAAAGGTCCGTTGTCTTATACAATGTCTCATTTTCCTTACTTTGTAAGTGAGTTGATTTATATGTACACTTTGTGTCTCCTTTTTAAGTTCGGTCGTTGATTAGTCCTGGTCGTTAACTTGCCCGTGAAATATTTTACAGAACAACCTACTTAGTAGCTTAAAACTACCTGTATATATGAAATCTTAATGTAAGCCTTTTCCTTTGTCGGTGTTAATATCAACACGAAACAAACGTTATTAATATCTTCCACCCTATTATCTGCCGCAGCTAGCTATAAAATGATACATGATACTTGACGGTATTTTATTATGCCTTTACGGCTTAATAAAAAATATTGCGATTTACGGTCTTTCAGGCAACACCAGAGATACGTAAACTTGAACGAAGTTTCCTATTAAGAGATCAAAAATATAATGTTTTAATTGAATACATAAATTCTGACACATAAAAGCTCCTTATTTGTATGGTGCACAACCAGGATAACTATATCATCGCTGGAAAGACAAAGGGGCTTAAGCGACACTTTGGTCAAAAATGAGTTAAATTGCAGTTTTGAACAGTTTTTTCGTTTGATTCTGAAGACTTTTGTGGCCCCTCAGCCATCTAAAATACATTTAACATTTGGGAGAAGGCTTGACTCAAGTAACACAAGTTTAGGACTTTTTTTTAGCTTTTTGTCGCTTCGGGTGACTCAGTGAAAGCATTGAGTTACATGAATTAACTTTTTTGTTAATATGTTGGCAACGGATATTGAAACCTAGCCTTGACTTGAAAAAAAATCTTCTTTATAAGCTAACCCTATGTTTCGGATAAACATGTTTGCACCTCGCTCCATGATGGTAGATACTCTCAGTTTTGCTCTGGTAGCTAACATTCAAATACTAAACGCTGTTTTAGTGCCCAGATCCGCATAGCTCCTTCCCTTCCTCAGCTGTTTCAGCTTCATATCACACCCATAATTGGGGATTCCACATTTGTCGCACTTGCTCTAAACAGTTGGAACTTCTGTTAAATAATGACTTTTAAACTACATATCCATATATAAAAATGAATGATTTTAATAATACCAAATTTTTAACTTTATTTCACTATTTTTTCGAAAAAATAGTGGAATAAAGTTAAAAATTTGGTATTATCAAAATCATTAAAATGGAGTTCCACCACTAATTGACAGTTTCAAAATTAGAAATAATAAAATTGAATGTTTGTCTGTACATCTTTTCGTCTGTAAGTTTTCGATTTTCTCGAAGATTATTCGACCGATTTCGCTGAAAATAGCATAGTTAGTTTTTATTAGTGACGTGAAGGTTTGGAGAATAGTTTGAATTAAATCAAATATTTAAAACTTTTGTTAAAACGTTTTAAAAATAAAATGAAAAACATTAAACCAGCAATTTTCTATTTAGGTTAGCCCATAGATATACCGCTCTGGTTAGTCACAGGTGGAACACACAATGGGGTACCTATTTAAGTATATATTTTTTTTAAATAAATGTTTAATATTTTTTCTTTGAGTGGCATTGCATAGCATGCCGAGTACTCGCTAGTTTAAGATATAAATAATTGTCGGGTTTCTAGATTCGGTAATTTAATGGTATTTTGTACAATTTATTTTAAATCGAACGTAATAATCCATTGAGGGGCTTAGAAACAAAGGCAGCGATCTCCAAAAACGGTTCTGTAGCATTGTCAACTTTTGAATGATTATTATAAAAAAATGGAGAATAAAGTGTACAAAAATGTTAGTGCACATTAAACTAGGAACAATTTGAAACAATTATCTTTAAATTTATCAACATATTCACAAGAAAAGTGCATTAAACGTTAAATCAACTTTCCAAGGAGATTGCTGCCTTTGCTTCTTAGCCTCTCAATTGATCATTCGGAATTAAATTTAACATTTAAAAATACCTCTCAATTATCGTAAATGAACTGTGATAAACTTTTCTATAATTTACGTGGACTTTTTTCATTGGGGGTTACGATTTTTCATTCTTCATTTCCGTGAACGCGCGATCCGAAATTTGCGTTTCCCTGATCGATTTGACTCTCAACGACAGAATACCTTTGCGCCAAGAAACAGTTGTGTTATTATTAATATGCTGAAATATTGTAAAACCAATTACATACAAATATAATCTTTTGACCCGAACAGAACGAAGACAAATTATTTTCCGTATTACAACATTTGTAATGCTGTCTGCTTAGGTCGGGCTCGGCGTTTAGTTCAACAGCTAAATCAAATAATAAACCTTTTTGTAATTTCAACTAGAATAAGGTGTAAACTTGCAAAGTAAACCGCAATAAACACTCCTAATTGGTAAATTGATAGTAAATTTGTGGATCTGTGGTAAAACGCCGGTTATATGCCATTAGTTCCTGGTTCTATGTTGGTGGAAGGTAGGGTATTTACTTGTTTAAATGTGAAGAAAGTTTTAATTGTAATGGTCTCGTGTTAACCACTTTTATGGTACTGCATACGCGATTGCGTGTTTGCAAAGCTTTATTGCACTGCTAGTTGCTATCTTCTGCGATGAAGAAATAAATACTCCGATGTTGTTGATATTTTTAGTACGTCAATATCACAATATAAATATATTTAGTACGTCAATATCACAATACCTTAGAACAGCTCTTTCATCTAGTAGAACTAATTCATCTGATGAAACTATTTAACTCTGGATGTACCTGTTATTCAAAACTATTTATTCTTTCTTGAACAATATTTATACACTGTTTACGTGTATATTTACATTTATTTATTTTATAAAAAGAAAGATAAACATTCCCGGGTTACGAATAACCTGACAATATTTGAAAAACTCCTACTTCTATCATAAGAAGTGGGAGATGTTGCTTGTGCAATGGAGGAGGACTTAGCCAGCAAAGGAATTGAACGCACGACGCCCGGGTGGAAATCCGACGCGTTTGTCCACTCAGCTACCGACTGGTTTAATATTGTTTTAAAAAAAAGTTTATATTTGTGCAAAAAGCCTTTAACGGGTTTAAATAAATAAATGTTCATATACCTAAAAATTTATATGATTTTTAAAAGACTTTTTCCCATACACAAATTAATTAACTGTTGGTACTTTCTGTTTAATTGTATACACTGTATAGTGGAAGGATTCGGGTCAAATCGGCTGATTGATTGGTAGATTGATTGATTGATTGATTGATTGATTGATTGACACTTGATTGATGGATTGAATGATGTCCGGCAAAATAAATACAATTTAGTGGCACTTTTTGCAAGTATATTAACTAATTGATAAATAAACACAAAATCTTCATTAAAAGTGTCAAATTTATCGTTTTTTGGCACTTAGACGGAAGTAAATACAGGTATATACCTAAAACGCTAGATCTAAAGTCAAGTGTATTGACCGCCGCACTACAAGGATGTTATGAATGGTTCCGATACTATATTGTTTGAGAATGAAACACCATTTTATAAAATAAATTTTCAGAAGGTAGAACTGGATACTTTTTCAAAGGTACTTAAAACCTGGAAAATATTTAAATTCGATGAATATTGAATTAATTACCTACGGACATCTAATCTAAACCAGATTGCATGGACCCTATTCCACGGAGGCTAACCTAAGTGAAGTCTATTAACGTCCATAAATCAACATTTGAGTACATCTAAAGGCGTTACTAAAATATGATAACTATTGATTGATCTGGTTTTGAAAGTTGATAAAACAACACAGAGATAGTTTGAATTTCGAAAGCTTAACTTTCAGGTTTGATCTTGATGTTCAACGCATGGACAAGCAAGGAAAATAATTATTGCGTTAATATTTACGTTAAAGTAAACATATCTTCCTGACATATTTATCTTATTCGAGTAACTACTTAGCTTGTATCTTCAGGTTTGAGCATCAAAACTAGTTAATTTACCAAGCCCTTTGATACGAAAATAATAGGAGAAGAGAAACCTTAATTTAAAAAAAGGCAGATATCGTATTAGTTTCCTGATTGAATGCAAAAGCTAATTATTATCAAACCACACCTTTCTAATATTTGGGCAGTTTTCTTCCGCAGCTAAATCCATGCTTACATTTCTTATTTGATAATCATTTGTAATATTTCAATTTAATTTTTTATTTATTTTTCTTATGTATTTATGTTTATTTTTCTTTATTATTATTATTGTGTGTATTACAACTTTTAATTTATTATTTTTATTAGTATGTTTTATTATCAATTATGGAAGTTATTGCATTGCACTACTCCTGCATACCTTCTGGAATAAAACTTTATTATTATTCCAAGTTTCAGCCCTATTTAAGCTATATTAACGAGAAAATAGCTCATAAATATTTGAAATAATTGTCTAACATTTGTATGGAAAAGCCGCAAACTGCACTTATTGACTTTTTTTGAACTTCATCTAGCTGCTCAATGCATGCCAATAAAATTGGTTATTGCTTTTTATAAAAAACATTACAATTCCAGGATATTTCATAGATGCGCCAATATATACACATTTTGAAAGTTTCCATTTTTTATATCAATTGTCTAATTGGCTTTTTCAGGTATCAAGAAACCCTTTCGTATGTTATTTATTAAATGAAATGTCTAATTGACACAATAGGTGCAGCTTGCGGCATGTCACTAACCTACCAGAAAACCACTATTTATGTTCCCGATAAGTAATAGGTACTTATCGAAAGTGCAATGGCGTTGAATAAATAATTGTTGAATATTCATTTTCTGATTTATGATACCGGTTTCGCATTGTTGAGTCGGATTTATACCTTTTAATGTCAGATTCGATTACTGAATGTGTTTTAAATTCGTACTGTTAAATTTACATCGTTAACAAAACATCAAGACAGGTTTTGTAATGAAGCAATGACCTATTTATTAATATCCCTTATGACGGATGTGAAGCATTTGGTGACCTTAATAAGTCACATTCTCAAATACATAAGTTATTTATTTATCTGTTCACTTTTATAGCAGTAATTCTTAGCATTTAACCCAAATAAAATTAAACCTGCTGGAGAAAAATAAGGTTTTTGAGGTGAGTTTGCAGAACTATATATAAATTAGATGTTTAAATAACCACGGTTTTCTGAATTAGCTAATCATAATAATAATATTTGGATGATTTGTATAGCGCCGTTTTTGTGAATAATCTCCTGAAGGGCGCTGTTTTATAAATTATTACAAATATTATTAATTATAAATAATCATCTTATTGATAAAGATAATACCTTCAATAAAAGCACCACTGCTCACACTCTTCACAGAAATGACCATTGCATTAAATTAAATAATTTAATGGTACTAGAAATAAAGAAAGCCATTAAAATTAATAGTCATATTCTTAAAAATCAGATAAATTTGTCCAGTAGTCCAATATTAGGTATATTTCTTGTAAACTCAAATATATTATCGTTATTCTTTAATCTTTGTCTCTTTCAATTTACATTGTCTGTCTCTTTCTCTCTGTTCATTTGTTGTAATTTGAATGTTATTTATTCTATGGTTTTCTCATTGTTTTGTTATTTTATTTTTTTATTTTATAATGTGTTCTCCCTCTGTATGTATATATAACCGCACACTTTGTATTTTTTGTCTAGTTTAATTTTGTACTGTGATGATGTTTAGACTAAGCGAAACCAGTCGGTCATAAAAAAAATAATATTCGTAGTGTTATGCACAGTTATTTATTCATTTCTTTATAGATAAATTGATGTCGATTACAGTATCATAAAGAAAATATTGACGTGAGAACTGATCACAAAAAAAACGTTTCGGGTAATTGGCTGGTACCCTCGACTGATAAAAATCATGCACTTAAAAACAATCTGTTACTTACTATGGACCGCATACTTCTGGTCTAAATACCATAGCGGTAAGCTCTTGTAAGGTGTCACTTAAAAAAACTTCACAAGTTTTTTTACAAACCTTTCTCCCTGCACGGTTATTGTGCAGGTTCATGAGGCTCCTGGCGTCTCCCTCCAGTTCCCTGGCATCTAGAAACCTCCTGGCAAACCTGGCTCCGTAGGCGGCGTCGGCACCGCAGCCGCCCCACCTCCAGCCCGCCCTTGCTGTGAACAAATAGGCAGTGCAATAAATGAGTAAGGTTCTACTTACTGACTCAAGATAAACACATGAGAATACGTAATTAAACTCATCTGCTGCATACTGAAGCACAAATAAATTTGAAGAAATTAAAAAATAACTTTGTATGAGACCACGAATATTCTTTTAATTTTTATGATCGAGCGGTTTCGCCTAGCCTAAGCATCATCAGGGTACAAAACCGGTCGGTCATAAAAGTTAAAATAATATTCGTCGTCTTATACAAAGTTTTTTTTTCATTTCTTTAAATATTCAAACCACAAAGAGATTGCTTTCTACTAAAATTTACTAAAGTATGTATTTTAATTAGTAAGTCACTTACAATACGCTCAAATTATACCTGCTTAATTTGTTTTTTAGCTCGTTTTATTTTATTTAAGTACATAGAACAGGCATGATATTTAAAATATAGATATATAAGTGTTGATAGGTAATTGAGTAAAAGTTAAACAAAAGTAAATTAATAACAAACAATAAACTCATACACTAGCTCCTTTACATGCATGTTTTCTAATATACTTCCACGTGTAGTTTTACACTAAAAAAAACTGAATGTTTGGTAAACTTTTGGTATTCTACAGCATAAAAGAGTGGTGCCATTTTCTTAGATTAACGAAATTAATAATTTTTACAAAATTCCACTAAAAGCCAACAAATTATTAATTCCGTAAGTGGTTGTAAATACGTTAATGGAATACGATGATTGGATAAGCGAATCTATATCTAGGGCTAATAAGGTACCGTTTTTACATTATGTTGATTAGTAGAGGGTGTATGATTGAACCTTGTGGGACTCCAGCTATGAGCATTCTTTTAGTAAAGAGAACAATGTCAAATTTTATCTTGAAGGAGCAGTTGGCTGAAAAATTGCTTCTAAAAACGTGGCCAATCTTGTTATGCCAATAATCTTATACTTATCGATCATATACAAAAAGGATATCTGATAAAAGGATCAAATACTTACGTGGAGGCATAGAATTCCTCTTCCTGTCGCAGCCGCAGGCAGGGATGTCACCCCTCGCGCAGGCCGCCGTCACGGCGTACGCCACCCCCGCGGAGGCTATGGCGTACGTGAAGGCTGCTTCTCGCGACCCTGGGAAGAAGATAGAATAAACTTATTAATAATTATTGCGAAAAAAATTATGAGCGTTTAGAGAAATTTTTGAAAAAAAACGACTTCAATTTAATCACATTAGAGATAAAAGTTCTTCTACTTCGTCTAGTGTCCATCGTGCTAGTCGCATACGTTTCAAAGCTGTGAAGTGCGGAGTTTATCTGTTTTATGTCTTTCATCACTGTTGTTCTGAAATATCAGTTAATTAACCTTGTATTTATCACCCCTCACTATGTGATCAAGATATCAAAGTTATCATGTTTTATTTTTTGGTAGAAAGCGATCACTTGGTTGTTTGACATATTTAAAGAAATAATATAATTACTTTGTATAAGACCACGGATATTATTTGAATTTTTATGACCACAGTTTTCGCTTAGCCTAAGATCAATATTCTATTGTTTTCTCATTGTTCTGTTATTTTATTTTATATTTTGTTCTCCCTCTGTATGCATATATAACCGCACACTTTGTATTTTTCGTTGTCTTTAATATTGTACCCGGATGATGCTTAGACTAAGCGAAACCAGTCGGTCATAAAAAATAAAATAATATCCGTGGTCTTTTACAAAGTTATTTTTTATTATTTCTTTATCATGTTTTCATATTCAATACAATTTGACAATATTTGGCCATCCGATGACGAATATCTTTATACAGCGTTACCGTATATGTCCAAGATATTTTGAGGATGCGCCTATAGATCCATATTTCAAAGCGCCTACCTTCCACTTAAAAGTTTGTGCCAAGGTTTCCATGCCATGCAGAAGAACGAAGATATGTAGCCTTATTTAAACTTATAGGGGGTATTATAACTTTCTTTGTTTTCATATGGCAACACTATCATTTTAACGTTTTCTTGCTATCAGTTTATTAGTATTCAATCATAACTCGCCAGTGATGAAGCTATAAGCCATACTTTACATACTTCTAGTCATCTGCATGGTCATTTCCCTGTCAGTCTTATCTGATAAAATTGAAATGACGAAGCCTCGGGTTATGGCTCATAGACTAGTTGATGAGAAGAAAATGCAATGGATAATATTTACTTAGAGCAGGGGCTCTCAAACTGTCTCAAAGAGACCTGAATTAAATTTAAAGTCCACAGATTTTTGTGACCAACTTAGATTTATGAAAATTTAAGTAGTAACTACAGAGCTTCGAGTTTCAACAATTTAAATCATAGGTTCTCAACGGGGGCGATAACGCCCCCTTGTGGGCGTTTGAGACTTTCAGGGGGGGCAGTAGAATATCCAGAGAAAATAAGGGGGCGTTGCGAAAAAAATTGGGGGCATTGGAAAAAATAGCCGGTCACTGAACGTTCGATATCCTTTGTTCGTTCTTTTCGTGTAGTTAGTTCTCTACCGACTAGTACTTTTTTTGACGAGGAAATTTTGTTGATTTGCTAGTACTTTTCGAAAAAACACCAGGAACCGGTTCCAAAAAGAACTGGATAAATAACCGGTTCCTCGGTGGTCACCGGTAACTGGAACCGCGAACGCGATAGATGGTAAGTTAAAAAATGGGGAGGGGGGAAAGCCGTGTCAATTTTATGAACCAAAAGCTCACCGTTTAAGGGCTTTGTCTGCTTCATAAAACTGATTTTTGTTTTATCCCTTTATAGTCGTGATGAAAATAACGTGATCTGAAATTAGTTTTGTTTACCTAGACGTTTCAAGCAAATATCATAAAGTACTGCAATAGCTCGAAAGGCCATATAATAAATATTACACATGTATGTACCAACCCTGATGTATGGCAGTGAGGCATGGAACTGGCAGAGGAAGGACGAAAGTAGACTGTATGCTGTAGAAATGAGATCCCTGAGGCGTATGTGCAGTAAAATCATGTATGACCGGGTCAAAAATGTGGATATCCGGAAAGAATGCAAGGCTGATGTAAGCGTACTAAATAGGATTAATAATGGGACGCTTAGATGGTTTGGGAAAGTATAGCAAATGGACGGAGTAAGGAGTGTGAAAATAATGCGAAAGTGAACAGAAAAATAAGTCAAGGACGCCCGAGGAAGACATGGCACGATCAAGTGAATCAAATACTTGAATCGAGTCACGTAAAGAGTCAGAATAACTGAAGAGGATGTATGAATGTGAACGAAACAAGGAGTGTGTGCCAAGGCAGAGTTGTATGGCGTTCCGTCCTCTCTGCCTAGACTCCTGCGGGGAAACGGCGTGATGGTTAGTTAGTTTTACACGTGTTTGCATGTGTTATTATAGTGTTATTGTAACTGATTTATGTAGTTGGTTGTATTTAGGTATACTTAGTTTCTATATTTTGATGACTTATATTTTAGGCAATACTTCTCTCCAAATTGTATATGTTTTTACAACTGTAAATATTTCGATTCAATCAGTCCATTGAGGGACGTAACCGGTGCTCATATTCTTCACAAAAATGATCATGGCAATAGATTACATAATTTAGAAGCACTAGTAATAAAGAAAGCCATTAAACTTAATAGTCATATTCTTTATAATCAGTTAAATTTGTCCAGGAGTCCAACATTAGGTATATTTTATGTAAACTCATTAAAATTATCTTTATTCTTTAATCACCTTCTCAGTTGACGTTTTGTCTCTTTCAATTCATATTATCGGACTCTTTCTGTCTGTTCCTTTTTTGTAATTTAAAAGTTATTCTTTTATTTTCTCATTGTTCTGTTGTTTTATTTTATATTTTTTTCTCCCTCTGCATGTGAATATAACTGCACACTTTGTATTTTTTGTTTAGTTTCATTTTGTACCCTGATAATGCTTAGGTTAAACAAAAAACGGTTGGTCATAAAATTTTTAATAATATCCGTGGTCTTGTACAAAGTGATTTATTCATTTCTGTAAAAAATGAAGTTCCACCGTACTTAATATTTTTGTCAAAGCTGTGAACTTAAAAAAAAACCTTTTCAACATTATTTTCGCACCGCTCTTGGAAACGGTTTGTGGCCACCAGATTGGGAATCTCCGACGTTGATTAATGTTTACATTGAGAAGCCCTTGGTTGCCTGCGCAAGATGCAAAAAGATATGCAAACTTACGATGGTAATATTGCATTGATTTATTTTTATCAAAAACATGTTCGTCATAAATTAGGGAACAATTTAACCAGACACTCGTGAGAAAATTTAAGCGTTTTAACCTCAGAGCAATAATATACCAGGAAGGATAGCTTTGCAAAACAGTCTAGTCAGGACTGGGGATTATTTCCTGACTCGGGTGGTGCTAGGGTTTTCACGGACACACATTTTTACATCCATTCATAGCACATGTCAACATAATGTAGCATTTATTTGTACAACCACTTTTTCACAGTATTTTTATCAACCAAAATAAAGAATATAACCTCAAAAGCCGTTGAGTTATGTCGAGACGCGGAAGATGTAAAACATGCTTACGTACCTAAAAGTGGTGCGATATTTTTAATTATTTATTCTTGCTAAAATATTTTTAAAAAATGCATGGGTTTGATCCATGTCTGTCTCACTAGAATATTCCTGTGTCGAAACAGACGTAGTGTACATAAAGTATATAATATTAAATGTAAATATTAATAAAGATAAAATAAAAATATGTATAAAGGAGAAAGAAGAAAATAAATGAAAGATGAAATTAAATGAAAATTAGAACAAAGTTATTACATGGAGGTTGCATTTTATAAAAATTGTTTAGGTTATGCTCAATAATAAAAAGTAATAAAAAGGAAAAAGAAATAAAAGGGAATAGAAGAAAAATATGAAATTAAATAAATATTGGAATAAAGTTATTATGTGGAGGTAACATTTTACAGATATTGTTTGGAAGTATAGAGGTTGTACACAAGGTACTCGTCCATTAATTTATAATGTTTTTGGGTGTTTTATGATTATGTATTATGTGACAACTTGTCTTATCTCTTTCTTTCTTACGGTTTACGACGTAAAAACCCGGAGAAAGTGATTTATCGTACATTTGTATAGGTTGGGTAGAAATATTTAACTCATTCTCTATATATTTTCATACTTCAAGGTTTTAATTATAAATTAATATTTTATACAATATAGTCATTTGAATAAAATTTCGCGGTCTAGGCATTTTAGAAGAGTCGTTAGTTGAACGTGAAGCAGTAAACTGCCGTTACTGTTTGAACTTTTGACTTACTTTAACCTATTGAACCTGATTTTATAATTCGCACTGTAAAGAGGTACATTTATTACTTCATTCGCTCTATGAATTTTACTCATAAAACCATAAAATTTGATATTCTATTGAACTATTGTAGTTATAAGGCAATCGAAGATTTTATTATTTTGTTATTTCTTATTATCCTTGGAAAGAGCATCATTAAAATAACGTGGAAAATGAATTCTTATTTAAATCAGAGGTAGCGTTGCATTGGAGTCATAAACTTCGCATTTAATTCACCCAATAAAAGATTTATTATGTATCAATATTTCAAAGAAATGAACAAATAACTTTGTACAAAACCACGGATATTATTTTAATTTTTATGATCGACCGGTTTTGCTTAGCCTAAGCATCATCAAGGTACAAAATTAAACTTAAAAAAATACAAAATGTGCGGTTAATTATACCTACAAAGAGAGAGAACAAAATATAAAATAAAATAACAGATCAATGAGAAAATATTATGAATTCTCATATTCTTCACAAAAGTGATAATGGTAACAGAATAAATAATTGAGAATCACTATAAATAAAGGATGCCATTAAAATGAATAATCATATTCTTAATAATCAGGTAAATTTGTCCAGTAGTCCAATATGAGTATATTTCCTGTAAACTCATAAAATTTATCATTTTTCTTTTATCACCTTCTCAGTTGACGCTTTGTCTCTTTCAATTCATAGTATGTCTTTTTCTCTCTGTTCCTTTGTTATAACTGAATTTTTATTCTATTATTTTCTCATTGTTTTGTTATTTTATTTTATTTTTTATTCTCCCGCTGTATGTATATATAACCACACACTTTCTTTTATTTTAATTTTAATCGTGTACCCTGATGATGCTTAGGCTAAGCGAAACCGGTCGGTCCTAAAAAAAAAAATATTCGTGGTCTTATACAAACTTATATTTTAATTTCTTTAAATATGTTAAACCACAAAGTGATTACTTTCTACGAAAACATCAACATTTCATTTTATATTGTCCTAATAATATTTTTAAGAATAAAATCAGTAGAAACAGCTCCTCTGGGTAGAAAATGTAGTAAGTTTGGAAGATCGCCACGCATCAAAGAGGTTTTTTTAATAATAAGCCTGGAGGACATAAGAGTGTTAAGAGTTCAATTTCATATTTGTTTTGTTGTATCGAAACCGCGAGATACTTCATGTCTTGCTTAAGACATTTACCATAGCGACACAAACATGAACGTATTTATGTATGAATAATAAAAATAATATCAATATATACATATACATATATACATATATATATTAATTATATTAATAAAGTATAAATGTTTGATCCGAAGCTGCGATCAAACACCGAACGTGTTTTCAGCTTCAGAAGAATTTGAAAAAGAGTGGAATTTAAAACGATAAACTATTCTACTCGATGGAAGTGTCTGATTATGGATGTGAAAAGATTATTGGAAATTAAGGGAAAATAGGAAACCATTCACTCACCGACGAAGTTGAAATGGAAGTTCTTGATTTTTCTTACACTAACTGTGTATATTGAATCACAACAAAACACCACACTTAATTTTATACTACTCGAAGAGCAATAACAAACTGTTATATTGAATCACAAAAAACACCACACTTAATTTTATATTACTCGAAGAGCAACAACAAGCCGACGAACAAGCGAAAGACAAATGAACAAAACGAAACACATTTTTTCACACCACTCTTCTGTTTCAATTGTCACATGTTTCGAATATAATATTGTTCCATATGGAATTCGATATTGCGAAATGGTTGGATGATGTAGAAACTGTATGAAAGACATGTAGGTTAGAACCTATCAAATTTTCACGTGTATCTCAGTGTTATGGTGGATTGTTATAATATATGACGAGAGCTGTATTTATATAGTAAATATTTATTGTATAGCTACTTTCCGTCACTCACTTATTATTTTTATCTTTGTATTTGAAGCGAATCAGTATGTATAAACAAATTTGTAATTATTTATTACCAAATAAAATTAAAATAATAACCAAACTAACGATCGACTTCCTTGACACATTAAAAATGATATCAATCTAGGATCTAGGTTATTTGGACACTACCAAAAAACAAACACCGCCCCAGGAGTGATTTAACGAAAGACAAACTAGTTTCCTTGTACAGCCTACCGGGACCTAATAGTTGGACGTCGAACTGGGATCTTATCAGTCTATGGACAAATTGGTTCTGACGCATATAACAGGCTCGGCCACATTCGACTTTTAATTGGTGATTATGATCTGAAAAATCACTTCCCTCACCGAATTAATGTGACGCCGATGCAAAGTTTAAGCACTCGATTAATTTGTGTATTAATTTGACGTCAATGTTTAATAGTACAATTAATTTTATTATTCGTGTTCATTTGTAAATAAGGTTGCGGTGTTTTAAGCGAACAACTGTAAAATGTTTTGCAGACGTTGGAGTTAAGGCTCACCTTGTGAGGTGGGTTATTTTAAGGTTTTTTAAACTAAGTTTAACTTAAGAACCTTAAACTTATTATATTGTTGAAATTGGAAATAGCTTTAAAGCATTAATTATATTTTTTAATATTTAAATAAAATCAATAATTTAAAACATAAATATGAAACAGAAAAAGTCAGAAAATAAAAAAAGACAATGGTCACAACCGAGACTCCAATTCGGATCCTCTACTCTATCTGGGAGTAACGCCTTAACCAATTCAGCCGTTGGAACCTTATTAGAAAGTGGCATTTTAATCAATCTTGACGGCCTGCATGGTCGAGTGGTAAGACGCTCGACTACGAATCCAGAGGTCGCGGGTTCGAACCCGGCGTGTGCAAATAAATTTTATTTAATTTATATGTGTCATAACACATTTAATTGATATAAAATAAAAATAATAATATATTTGCGGCACGTTCCAGAGTGGTAGATACTCTACGTATCGCCCTGGTGAAAGACCACCATTCAGAATTGAAACGTTGCTTCAAATGGCTTTAGCCGTGTTTTGTGACCAGATCTGAATAGCCAGGTACTTCCCAACCTTCCCCTTCCTTATCTTCTTCCTTTCCCTACTACCTTCAGCCTCACAACATACCCCTATTGGGGATGCCATAGTATTACTGGCTCTAGACGGTTGGGAGCAGTCGGGACTCTTGTGCGGTATTCACGTAAATAAAAATATATAATTGAATATTATGAAAATTATTTTTAATTTCTTAATATAATCATATAATATTTTAGTAGATAGCAATCACTTTGTGGTTCGACATATTTAATGAAAATAAAATAAAAACTTTAATAACTTTAAATATATTAAAATATAAATATCTCATCTGATTCCCTTATATCTTTCAAAATCTTATAATGTTTGCATCATTGACCGTTCACTACGTACAAACTGAAGTTTTTTTTATCGTAAAATCACTTTCATTGTATGTGTCATAAATAAATATAGTATGTGTCAACAATTTAAGTAAATTTAACAATATAATAAAAATTTGCAAGACAACATACAATAATTTGCAAGCGGCTAATTTATTTACGTGTCCTTTGGAGGGAGACATTAAAATCTGCATAAAAGTAATGCATTTTAAATACTTTCTCGCATGTGCTAACGGGTTTGGCATGTGCAATTTTATTTATCTTCTCGCGAATGGACCAGTTCTTTCCTCGCCTCCCTCGGATGATGAACGTCTTAATTCCTTTGAATTACATTGATTGGCTTTTCGGGATTTCACTCCTTAATGCGATAATAAATACCAATCGAATTACACCGCGGAGAAAGCGATCATTTAAAAGTGGGTATTGCTTGCATCATAAAGTGTACTCGTTTGGTTATAAACACGATGTGCATTCATTTACAAGAACATATCAATTCGAAAATTTTGTTTAATGTGTTGTTTGTAAATGAGAAATTTAAAAATTAGTAACATTGTTTGTTTTGGTCATCGTCCAATGGTAATTTAAGAAATCTGTCACTTATATAATAATCACTTTACAAACATAATAAATGAGCAGCAGAGACGATTATTTCAGAGTTTATTTATTGGTTCACAATAATTACTTTTGAGCACCAATTAATTTATTAATGATTATACAATAAAATGAACGATTTTCACTGAATAGAACTAACTAACCATCACGCCGTTTACCCGAAGGGGTATGCAGAGAGGATGAACCGACAAACAACTCGGTATTGGGACACACTTCTTGGCCCATTCAAATTCATACATCATCTTATACATACTCTCCTGTTATTTTGACTGTTCACATGGCCCGACTCAAGTATTTGATTAACTTAATTGTACTATATCTTCCTCGGTCGTCCCCGACGTCTTTTTCCATTCACTTTCGCATCATATATTCTTTTCACACTCCTTTCTTCGTCCATTCACTCTAAAAGCCCAAATAATCAAAGCGTCCCTTTCTTGATTCTATTCATTAAGCCTACCGCCAGCATCAGGTTATAAAATTAAACTAAACAAAAAATACATAGTGTTTGGTTATATACTCATATATACAGAGGGAGAACACAATATAAAATAATAATTAAAAAAAGAGAACAGTAAGAAAACAAAATAATAACATTTAAATTATAACAAAGGGACAGAGAGAAAGAATATGAAATGAAAGAGGCAAAACGTCAACTAAGAACGTGATAAAAGAATAATGTGAAATTTTATTAGTTTACGGGAAATATACTCATTATTGGACTACTGGACCAATTTAACTGTATATTAAGAATATAACTATTGATTTTAATGGCTTTCTTTATTTGTAGTGCTTCTAAATTATTTAATCTGTTACCATGACTATTTTTATAGATAATAAAAGCACCGGTGCTCTTATTTAAAAAAAAAACAGATTAAGCATTGCTTACAGACTGGTGGTGAAGGGCAAATATTTGGCGATCAAATCACTATTGATTTGATGCTCGATTAAATACACGTCTTTTAAAATCAGTGGGTGTTACTTTAAAACACGTTTAAATGACTAGATTCTTTACAAAAAGGCATTTCTGCATTCCTGACACATGATACCTTTTGGTGTTTGCTGAAGTGGAATGAGTAACGGGGGTTGAGCCCTGTCTAGCTGAGTGCAAGAAGGCGTTAATCTACCTTTTGGTGTTTGCTGAAGTGGAATGAGTAACGGGGGTTGAGCCCTGTCTAGCTGAGTGCAAGAAGGCGTTAATCTACCTTTTGGTGTTTGCTGAAGTGGAATGAGTAACGGGGGTTGAGCCCTGTCTAGCTGAGTGCAAGAAGGCGTTAATCTACCTTTTGGTGTTTGCTGAAGTGGAATGAGTAACGGGGTTGAGCCCTGTCTAGCTGAGTGCAAGAAGGCGTTAATCTACCTTTTGGTGTTTGCTGAAGTGGAATGAGTAACGGGGGTTGAGCCCTGTCTAGCTGAGTGCAAGAAGGCGTTAATCTACCTTTTGGTGTTTGCTGAAGTGGAATGAGTAACGGGGGTTGAGCCCTGTCTAGCTGAGTGCAAGAAGGCGTTAATCTACCTTTTGGTGTTTGCTGAAGTGGAATGAGTAACGGGGTTGAGCCCTGTCTAGCTGAGTGCAAGAAGGCGTTAATCTACCTTTTGGTGTTTGCTGAAGTGGAATGAGTAACGGGGGGTTGAGCCCTGTCTAGCTGAGTGCAAGAAGGCGTTAATCTACCTTTTGGTGTTTGCTGAAGTGGAATGAGTAACGGGGGTTGAGCCCTGTCTAGCTGAGTGCAAGAAGGCGTTAATCTACCTTTTGGTGTTTGCTGAAGTGGAATGAGTAACGGGGGTTGAGCCCTGTCTAGCTGAGTGCAAGAAGGCGTTAATCTACCTTTTGGTGTTTGCTGAAGTGGAATGAGTAACGGGGGGTTGAGCCCTGTCTAGCTGAGTGCAAGAAGGCGTTAATCTACCTTTTGGTGTTTGCTGAAGTGGAATGAGTAACGGGGTTGAGCCCTGTCTAGCTGAGTGCAAGAAGGCGTTAATCTACCTTTTGGTGTTTGCTGAAGTGGAATGAGTAACGGGGGTTGAGCCCTGTCTAGCTGAGTGCAAGAAGGCGTTAATCCACTAAGCTCTGTCTCCAAATATAGTTGAAGTATTTCAAACGGTTAAAAAACATTTTAAATCTCGCATGGAAATCTCTTTTTTATGAAATTTATCGGAATTTGATTAGCAATTTGATCTTATCAAAACCTCAGATCGACGGAAAAGACAACCAAAACTATCGTGTAATGATACAATGTACTCAATTTGTCTGTCATTACCTCAGAGCAATAATATACCAGGAGGGAGCGCTAGTGTAGTCAGGATTGATGATTTTTTTCCTGACTCGTGCGTGGCTAGGGCTAGGGAATTTATACATCCATTAATAGCACATGTCGATATCATGTTTTTGTTTATTTGTAAAACCACTTTTTCACAGTATTGTTATAAACAAAAAATGTAGGATATAACCTACAGATCCGTTGGGTTATGTCGCATAACAAAACGTAGTAGGCGGAGTCGCTGGAGACGTAGGAGACAAATAACATGCTTACATACCTAAAAGCGGTGCTATATTGTGTGGGAACTTGTCTTATCTCTTTCTCTCTCACGGTTGACGACGTAAAAACCCGGAGAAAGTGATTTATCGTAAATTTGTAAAGGTTGGGTAAACATATTTGTCTCTCTCTCTATATACGAGTATATTTCTGCTCTGAGGTCATAACACAGTGACATCCCTAGAATGGCGGAAAATCAAAAAAATGATAATTATAACAATACCTACTATTTTTACTTATGTAAATACTGGTTTTACTAGCCGACTTCGCCCAATGCTTGCTTTCATATAAGTATATAATATTATTTTCATATTCCCTCATATTTTTCTGTAAGCAATAACGAAAAAAAGTCTCTTATTATGTATCAACACTCTTTTTCGATTTTTTTTCTCATCAACATAATAATGTACGATAAAGAAATTGAAATCATTTATTTTTTTTAAACTTTAACGGATATTTCAAGGGTCGTGATGGAAATTATGTAGCGTACAGAAAATATTGACATTGACCTAGAAACGTAAGTAATAACAAAATACCATAAAAACGGCCATGGCAACAGATTGAATAATTTAGAAGCATTAGAAATAAAGAAAACCATTACAATTTATAGTCATATTCTTAATAATCAATTAAATTTGTCCAATAGTCCAATATTAGGTATATTTCTCGTAGACTTGAAGTTTTGCCTCTTTTATTTCATATTTTCTGTCTCTTTCTCTCTGTTTCTTTATTGTAATTAAAATGTTATTCTTTTGTTTTATTACTATTCTCTTTTTATTTTCTTTTATGTTGTGTTCTCCCTCTGTATGTATGAGTATATATAACCACACACTATGTATTTTTTGTTAAGTTTAATTTTGTACCCTGATGATGCTTAGGCTAAGCGAAACCAGTCGATCATAAAAATTAAAATAAAATTTTTGGTCTCATACAAAATTATTATTTAATTTTCATTAAATATGTCAAACTACAAAGTGATTGCTTTTTACGAAAATTTAAAAAGCAAAAGTTTGTGAGTTTTAAGTGTGATACAAATCGCTTTTCTGCTTTTTATTTTTGATAATGTTTTAAATTAAGGCTAAAACAGTAAATTATAATAAAATAAAACCCAAATTAAGTCATAGCAATAGCATAAGTGTTTGAAAAATCAATATAACTATTAAAATATTAGCTAACGGTTTACTTTTATGTGGTTGACCATGATATGTCAATACGTATAACACTTCCATAACATTCTGTCAAAGTTTAGTAAAAAACAAGAAATGTTTCAACAAAAATCCAGCCAGACCGTCACCATAAACGTCCATCTTGATTAGTCAACAGGTCTGAGATTACCCTCGCAAAATGGAAACTGCTTATCGGGATCTATCGCTGCCCACCCAAACCTTGCTGATTTTACGATCAATATGTCATACAGTGTGATCAATAAAAGCTTTTAATAACTTCTATATATAAAAATGATTGTTCGTCTGTTTGTCCTCGATTTTCTCAAAAATTACTTGACCGATTTTGCTGAAAATAGCACAGTTTGTTCTTATTAGTAGCGGAAAGGTTAGCCAAAGATTACTTGTTCCAGAGACGAAGGTTTTTTTTGGTAGAATATTTTCAAAATAGAAATCACTAGTAGGAACCTACTTTAGGACTTTTTTTATTCGGAAATAAATGTTTCATATTTATTTTTTAACAAATAATGTTTAGAGATAGTAAATTGCATGTGGCCTGCTCACGCATCGGAAAACCTTCTGATTTATTCATATACGCACCAGACAGGAAAACAAAAAATATTGTGTATCAGCAAGTATAGGTTAAACATATTTAGGTAATATTACTTATGTTTTGAGTCATTTTATTGCTTTGGACAATGTCCTTGATGAAACATTTCGTACAGATGGAGCTTTATATACAATAGGATAGTTATATTTTTAAAAGTAAATTGAGCGATAATTTAATAAAACAAATTTATAACTTTATTCCACTTTTTTATGGGTTCAATATTTTTCATAAAAAAAGTGGAATAAAGTTATAAATTTGTTTTATCAAATCATTAAAATGGAATTCCACCATGAATTAACAGTTACAAAATTAGAAACAATTAATAAATTGAGCTTTATCCACTATTTTTCGTATTTTCACTGATCTCAAATTCACGCGAAAAAAAAACAAAATGCAAGCATTATTTCGTTTTGTTTATGAAGTATTTGGAAGTACTCAAATGTTGTTTACCTATAAACCCTAATGATTACAGTTACCAATGGCGATTTTCTCCCTTTAAGTCATAATAAATTACTAATGTCTTTCTTGGCGTTGATGAGAGAACGGCCCATCCCATTAACTGCACCATGCACTCAGAACCTATGATAAATCACCATGGGAAACTGTTTGCGCCGTCATAATTATGTGTCATGTGTTTGTATTATCTGCAGCAAGTGGAAAGCATGCCAAGCTGTATTGCGGCTGGAGTTATGTCAATCATTTTATTTGTGTTTACCGTTTTAATTTGATTTACATTTAAGAACGCCAAAAGATTTTTCGTTTCCAATGTCACTGCGTTTCCTTATTTTTGCAATAAATGTTATTTAGGTTAACCCTTATTTTGACAGTGTGAGAAATATGTTACATCAACTTTACCATATATATATTTAACAAATATATGTTTTAACATTTTTAGTAATGACAACACTTTATAAAATCTCCTCTTTATCGTTCTGTCAATTTCCGACACCTATGGTCAATAAAAAATGGAGCTTATTATCTTATCTTTATGCATGTCTTATATTTCTGATCTTGCCAAGATAAGGGTTAAATATAAGTGATGCTTTGTTTGAACCACTGTATGTATATAAACTATTAACTAGCTTCGAAAGAACTCTTCCTGTTGAAAGAAATTGTCACCTTTCAACTAGCCCACCTTTGTTCTACCAAGTAAAATAATGATATTTAAATAAAGAGTTATTAAATAAATAAAATTAAAATCAGCCCTGATTATGAACACTGCAGGGCTGTCTGAAACGTTGGTTAAATAAGGAGGAAGCGTAACAGGGTTTATTACTCCCAAAATCAATCATCATAACGCAGTTGGCCGTGAGAACCTTAAGTTGTACACAAAAAAAATAATTGACGGAATATCGGCAGATATAAGACTGGTTAGTAGATGAGTGGACAAAAGCGTCGGATTCCCATCTGAGCGTCGTAGGTTCAATTTCTCTGCTAGCTATGTCCTCCATTATGATACAAGCAACATCTTCCGCTTATACTCTCAGTCAGACGTACTCGCAAAGGAAATGATTTATCGAATATTTTAATAATATTAATAAACTAAAATACAAATAAGAAACATAAAAAAGCCAGAAACTTAAAAGAACAATGGTCGTAACCGGACTAGCACTCGGAACCTCTACTCTATCTGGGAGTAACACTCTGCCAATTAAGCCATCGATATTATGTATTCAAACACTATTTTCTACTACTCTAAAACCATTCCTTATTTTGTTTGTGCATTTAATTCTCATTTTTTCTCTGTCAATTGCAAACCTTTTAATGTAGAAGCCCTTTAGGGCGTTAATAATAAAATAAATATCTCATTAGAATGGGGCATTTTCAAATGATCTCATACTTATATTGGAAATTGTTAGTGTTTGATTTTTTTCCCGATTTTAGGCTGCCATTCTATTGAGTGGCTTAATTGGCAGTGTTACTCCCGGATAGAGTAGAGGTTCCGAGTTTGAGTCTCCCTCATGACCATTGTTCGTTTTAGTTTCTTGCTTTAATTTGTTTCATATTTGTGTTTTAGATTATTAATATTATTAAAATATCTCTTAATAAAAAAGCATTAATGATTTAAAGTTCCAATTTTAATAAATGATTTATAGTTAATAACCACCGTGTATTTATTTAGTCATTGTTTTTTTGGCGTTTAGCAATCTGAAAACGCGATCAATAATTGTATTGTTTATCTCGTTCGTTAATTGCCATCAAACTGCAATAAAGCAGATAATCTCCAATCAATTCGCTTCGCACCAAGTCCCCAGTCCTGATGTTGAGACGAGTGGGAGTTAAAGGTTGGGGATTATATGGCACCCATCACGCTATGTGGAATCAAAAGTAAAATCATTAATTAAGATGATTAACGAAATTACTAACAAGGACCTTCGTGGTAGTGCCTACTCTCGGGAATGCAACTATCATGAGATATAGAGCGTTAAAATGTCTATATATTTAAGTGTAACAAAATAAAGGTAATTAGTTATCTGCTTAGTGAATTTAATATAAATATAAATATACATATTTTTTTATAATAAATACCGCACAAGAGTCCCGACTGCTCCCAACCGTCTATAGCCAGTGAGACAATGGCATCCCCAACTGGGGTATGTTTTAAGGCTGAAGGTAGTAAGGAGGAAAAGGAGATGGGGAAGACGAAGGTTGGGAATTACCTGAGTATTCAAATCTCGTCACCAAACACGGCGAAAGCCATTTCAAGCAACGTTTCGATTCTGAGTGGCGGTCTTTCACCAGGGCGATACTTAGAGTATCTACCACTCTGGAACGTGCCGCAAATATACTTTTTAATATTTTATTTGAATTAAATGTGTTATGACACATTTTAATTGAATTAAAGTTATTGGTGCACGCCGGGATTGAACACGCTACCTTTGGATTCGTAGTCGAGCGTCTTACCACTCGACCATGGAGGCCGTCGATTATTGTTGTTATTTTGTAGATATTCTCAAATCTTCTAGAAAACGTCTCATATAAATCAATTTAATGCAAACACCTTGTGTTTTAAGAAATGACATAAATGAACTAATAGACATGCTGTAGAGCTCTCAAAGTGGTAAGAAAAATATACGGTATTTGCCGTATTTTCGATTTAGCGCATATAGTATTAAACTGTCACGCTTTGCTTGAGGTCGTATAATATATCTAAACAAATTGCATAAATAAGTGCTAAAATACCTTCGCGTGTGATGAGAAAGTGTTTCCATTACATTGAAAACATTAGTAAAAGTCAAGAAATAACATTACATCAATTTAAGTGCACGCGAATAACTTATTATTTTAAATAAAACGATTATTTCCACTGTTTCCCGAAGATTTTAAGTGCCATCAGAGAGAGTGAGATGGGGAATGTACCAACACATAAGTAAAAGAAGGACAACATAATATCATTCGGTCGTCTTATCACATATTCTTTGAATGTCTATCTTTGTCATACATGACCAATGTTTGAATTTACTGGGAAAGTACGTGTGTTTGTTACTTGCCTTATTTTATGTAAATATTTTAAGACAATTACGTGTCTATATGTTTGTAACGTTATTGGTTTTAAGTTAAAAACCTTCTAACCGTGTTTAATTTCAGTAATATCTACCTATTGTGCAAGTAATGCCCACCAGCTACGAGCCCTTCGGATGCAGGAGATGGCAGTTAAGGCAACAACATTAACGAAATGGTGCAGTTTGTTGCAAAGGTGCATTATGCCGTTTATGGGGTGAATGCATTGCCTACAACCATAGGGATAAGGGCTTGCGTAAGGTAGCGTCGAACCACTTAAAAAATGTATATAATCTGATTGAAGAAAATGTTATATCCATTTAATTTAATGGATGTGGTAGCCAGAAATAGTATTTTATGAAACTAGTACCTACTTAGTTATTACCTCTTTTTTTCTTTCTTTCTCAACGGTTAAAAAAATTCTTACAAAAAACATAACGTTCTGTTTGATTTTGTTCACTGGTGTTTGATATTAGCTTCCAGATATTTCAAAGCGCCACAGCTTATGTTTGATTCGAGCTGAAAGCAGTTTTGATAATTTGGAAATTCTAGAGAGAAAAAGCTCTCAGTATAAACACATTTAAATATGTTTCAAATTTTGTGTTTAAAAAGAACACTCTAAAAACGAATGAATTATTTTGAAGAATATGTTGTTATCGTTATAATATTAAATATTTTAAAAGGATGCACTCGGGATGTAAATAGTTTTTATTTTTTATTTTAGATAAAAAAAAGCTCTCACCTACTGTTACGTCCTTTGCGATTCAGTTCAGCCGGCCGATAAACACGTTAACTCTGTGACTGACGTCACGATGAATTTTAAATTTATCTTAACGAATACTTAGTGAAATCTTTTTTTTTTACATTTTCACCATTTATTTTTTCGCAATTATATAGAACATGTACGTTCTAACAAAAACATATCCAAACGATTTATTTTATTTTTAAGTCCCCGCCCATTTTCTTTCGAGAATGACCTTCAATGATTTGTATTTATTTGTAGGGTACTGTGTTCTCTTCAGACAAGTAATTAATACTAGACCTACACCCCTTTTCCAAAGAAAAAGTGGGGAAAATTCAATATGTAGACTTGTCGTATTTGTTTACATTTTAATAGATATTTCAAAGTTCCAAAATGCTAGTGACGAATATGAAATTTGAACCCAAAAAACTTGTGTTGACATAAAAACTCCAAATAGAATTTTTCGCAAATTTCATAACGCCAGAGCTCACTATTCGAAAGTTTTTTTGGTGTTTCAGACGCTCAAAATTTCTACCTTGGAGTTTTGTCGGCAGACATACAGCTTCTAAGATATATTTGATCTAAAACATTAACTAAATATCCTACTTTCTACTTAAATACAACCCTGACTGTTGTCCCCTCGGGGTTAGGCAGTAAAGTGTAGTGGGCAAGACAGAAACGGACATATCGTGATCGCCGCAGTGTAATTGGTAAACTGCAGCCGAAGGTGCCTTCATTTTTTTAATGGAACGATTCAATTGGGTTTAATTGATCGGGATGGGTGTCGATTTCACGACTTCCATAAGTGATGCGGTGCGGCCTTCTGTTACAATACGCCCAACTTTTGAAAATACAATTTGATTGTAATTTTATTTTTCAATAATTTTTATTTATTTATTGTTCTTTCCGTTCTATCCCGTTAAACTACAATTAAGTAGTTTGGAAGTGGGATTTTAAATACATTAGAAATACAAAATAAAATATAATACAATAGAACTACAATGACAAATGATAAAAAAAAAGGAATGCAATGAAAATGCATTCAGAATTACGTATACAATGGCTGTGATTTTAAAAAATGTGAATACCGCTCATGAGTCTCGAATGTCTGAAGACAGTGAGACTATGGCATCCCGAATCGGGGTATGTTGCGAGGCTGAAGTTAGTGGAAAGAGGAAAGAGTTGGGAAAGAGGAAGACTAGGAATTACTCGACTTTTCAGATCTGGTCACTAAACACGGCTAAAACCATTTAAAGTAACGTTTCGATACTGAATAGCTGTCTTTCACCAGAGCGATACTAAGAGAGTCTACCACTCAGAATTGTGTCGCAAATATAGTACGTAGTATTTTATATTGATTATATGCAAAATAACCTTTAATAACTTTTATTTCGTCGCCGGAAAGGCAAAAGGGCTGAAGCGCCATTTCGGGAATTTTACACCAGAGGCGTTTAAAAGTGTTTTTTGTTTTACAAAGTTAACTCAGGTAACTCAATGCTCTCACTGAGTTACCTGAAACGACAAAAAGCTAAAAAAAGTCCCAAACTTATCTCCCTGGAGTCAAGCCTTCTCCAATATGGTAAATATATTTTAGATGGCTGAAGTGTCACAAAAGTCTTCAGAATCAAACGAGAGTCAGAGCATTCAATGCAGAAAAAAAACTGATCAAAACTGCACATTTAACTCATTTTTGGCCAAAGTTTCGCTTAAGCTCTTTTGCCTTTCCAGCGATAATATCATTATTTTTATGTTCATCAAACATAATCAGAACGATATTTTGTTGTACAGATGTACATAGTTATTTGTGAAACCAGGGGCGTTGGAGATATTTTTTTTACCTGTGCCAAAAACACAGCGTTGTTCGTTGGTTAGCGCTAATTTTTCAGCCTTCACCTTTCATTAGTTTTTTTTTTGGTAACCTGCATATACAGGTTTGTAGATTTCTACGTATTTATGTTTAGTGCATAGAAAAGATTCATGTCAACAAATATTTGCACTTCCCTCGGAATCAAAGTCGCAAACTTCTGATCGTCAGTCTATTGTTGAAAATACACAAGTCTTATTAAAGGTACTTGTTCATTTTTGTAAATCAATATTAAATATCACCCTTGCAGTAAACTCACACAAAAATATGAATTTATTGGTTTAAATAAAATGAAATTGTTGCAAAAAAAATCTACACTTTCTAAAATACGCAAGTTCAGCTAAGCGCACCGTCGCGGGCGCTCCACCGACCGTCCTACTATAACGTGTCAAAAGCAGTAACTACATATGCCCGAACGAGTAAATTATTCTATGTTCACTAGACTACACAAAATAAGTACGTATGCAGTGAGCTGTGTGCGCGTTCAAGTGGCTCGTTTGTGTTAGTATCTTAGAGTTCTTTTACAGAACAAATGCAATAACAATCAGTGACATCTGTTGGTACATATCATTATTATCAACCAATCTGCTGATTTTCCTACTACCTACCTTGATCAAAAACTTTGCGCACGCCACTGATTGCTAGTTGAAAATCATTTCAATGACCTAGCAGTTTTAATCATAAAAGCTATGTGAATTTCGTGGGTTGAGCTTTTAGTGGACCACACAAGCAGATATTTCACTTTTTTAGTTAAGGTACATAGCGTCGAGAAAGCTTGTTCGAACAGTTTACAAACACCACCATCTAAATCTGCAGTAGGAAGTTGTTGTTCACTCTTAAAATATCTCATTTAAGTGGGAGATATTTCCTCATATAAGTCTGAGATATTTCCTCATTTGTCGGTGGAGCTTTTGTGCCGTACTGTAGCTTTATGACGTAGGTATATAAGATGGTCATAAAGTATAACCTCAATCGAAGCCCCTATTAAATGCAGCTACTTTGTGCATTCTGAATGAGAATCGTCTCTCATTTGCAACACAGCGCTTATTATGTGTATCGTGTGAACAGGGCCGGATCTTAGATATTTTGCGCCCGGTGCAAAAAGTTTAAAACGGGAATTAAAAAAATGTTGCCACTTTTAAACTAATTTCCCAACCTTTTCCTTTTCTTTTTTTCTCTCTACTTAATTTAATCCCACAATATGCCTTGCATTTAGAATGCCATAGTCCCATATGTTTCAAGCAGTTGCAAATCTTGTGCAGTAATAGAAAAATAAATTTAAGTTGTCTATTATTTTAACCAACACCAATTCTGAATATATGAGTTTTCGGTTTGTAGATTAATAAATGAATTTCTTAAATTACTTAATTAATAAACCACATATTAAAACGCTTCGGCAGAGTTCTGACGTAATCGGAACCCACGCCACTAGCTATGATAGTGAGAATAACAGCCAATTTGATTTCATCCGATATAATGCACCTTACCGCTTGAAATTATGTCATTTTGAAATTATATGTTAAAAAAATTTCATCTTAAAAAGATATATAACTCTTAAAACGTTTAATTAACAGTCGTTAAAATATTTTTATTTATCATTACTTTTATTTGAAAAAAAAACCTCGTAGAGCGAAAGGTTTGATAAGTAGAAAAAGGCTTTCTCGGTTTATATTTCACAAACTGCGATTTGCCGATATGGTATTTATGAACGTATGTGTTAAAGTTCAAACATGTTACGCGCAATATATTTCAATATACTAAAAGCGACTCGTTTTTGCTATTGGTCATTCGATGGTGTTGAAACATAATTGTAAACTTTATACTTTGTGTAGATATACAGCAAAAAATAATCGTAGATATTTCGTTGACCTGATAACTGCACACCTGACAACTGCCCACAAAACAACTGCACACAAGACTAGCGCACATGCGATGCAATGCTTTGATTTAGACCGGTTAGTAGCTGTGTGGACAATCGCGTCGGATTCTTATTCGGATATCGTGAGTTGAATTCCTCTGCTAGCCAAGTCCTCCATCATTGCAATATTTTCCGCTTATTATGATGGTAGTGGGAGTTTTTTAAAACATTGTCAGGCTATTTGTAACCCGAAAATATTTGTCTTTCTTTTTTTTTTAAAGTAGAAAAAAATAAATATATGTATTTAAAATAAATGTGTAAGACTTTTTGTGCAATTTCCTATGTATAAACTTGTTTCTGTGTGCGTGTACCACTGTACACATGTATTGTGTGCACAGTTTTGATGGCACCAGATATTTTTCGCCCATATACTCTTCGCGTTAATCTCGGAGTAAAGTAATAATTTACTTCTACCGCCTTTTACGATTCTCCGCCCTGGTTATACGCAACGTTCCCGCTTATTGCGAATCCGGCTCTGTCAAGCTTCCATGGCTTGAATTGGCGCATTCAATTGCGGCTATAGAAATGAATCAAAGATCCAAGTGTCAGTAATGTATGTGGGTTTGGACCACGCTTGAACGTATCAAAGCGAAAGCATACATAATTATTTTCAATGCTTAGAGTAAATGTAGAATACACCAAATGGAATGTTTATGTTTTCCTTATTTAGTGCTTTATAGATACACTGTTTTAATAATACGCTGTATTTTTAAATCCTTCACTATTGTTAAGGTTCGGTTGTGGTCTTCACAGTATTTTATTTTTTTATTTAGGAGAAAACACAGATACATACACTAAAACATAAATAATATTAAACAAAAAACAAGGAGAATTCCCGTGCATCCAAACCATTTCTCGCAGATTAAGGAATATTATGTTCTTACAGCCTACTCCAATATAAATATGTATAATTTTTATTATGATCCCTTGTTTTTTGTTATATTTTATGTTATTTCGTCCACTATTTTAGTTTCTGACTATTGGAAGATTTTTTTTGCACCATTTACAATTTCGATGGTACGTTTTTTATTATATATATTTTAATTAATTAAGTTTATAAGTTTGTGTACTTTTTTGTGTATTTTCCTTCGTATTTTATCATTTTTTAGAAGTATTCTGAAATTGAAGTTAATACTCGTGAACCTTAAAGAGTTTTTCTGACATCAATCCAATTGAAAAATATAGACGATGTAAAGAGGGAATAAATCGAAATAATTTAGTTATTTACAATCATTGGAGATATCTGACCATCTCTTGGAAAGGCCTCCGCCCCTGCCAGTATCCTGCTGTCTCCCTGCAGTTTCTTATTTTCAAGGATGTTTTGTTTGCCTCCATTCCATCCAGTCACATAACTTACAGTTTGACACTTCTTCGTCCTGAAGGTTTATTATGGAGAGGCCTTTTTGGCGATAAGTTATTTTTCATCCTTACATATCCTACTCGTCGGAGCCGTCCCAGTTTCATAAACTTACATATTATAAGTCCTTAACTGTTTTTATATATATATTTTTGTTATTATATAAACATTTCACATGTTTCACGAACGCGTGCCTATTACCATAAAACGCTCAGTGGCACATTCATAGCGAGACAAAACGAAGAAGAAAAAGGTCCATTTCCAAACTTAAAACAAGATAAATCTTTATCTTCCCTACGTTATTCCGAGAGCGTAATAGTATGCAGAATCCAGCCTAAGGACCAGTAGCTTCTCTAAATGGAAATGCATACCATTGTCTCGATATTGCAAGTCCTTTCGCTCTAAAACAATACAGATCTCAAAATAAAAAGTAAAATAAATGTGGAGCGAAAAACCCAGCGTAGCTTGTATGAAAGCTAGGATTGGTTTTGCTTTGCGGGATATAAAAATAAGGGTTTAATTCCAGAAATTAAGTTGTGGCGTTAAATTGGGTGTCGGTTCACTGCCCACTTATCGCTATAAGGAAATATAATATACTATTAAATAAGAGGTAGATAGATTGTTAGGGAAAACCACTTATAATAACAGGTTCTACCAATTATTTTTTTAGCTTAAGGACGCCATTAGTTTAGGCGAAGAAAATTGATAATATTACAAATTTTTAACCAAAATGTATATATTTTTTCCATTTTATTTTTTAGTATTTATTATTAAATACATTTAAAATCCAACTGACTACTAGCATAACGCTTTACCCACCGGGCTATCGACCACTTCCAATGTAATTGATATTTTCTGCATACTATAAATTAAATGTCTCAAACCCTAATTTCATTATCAACATTATCTTAAAATTTTTGGTAGCAGTCTAAATGATTTTTGTCATTCTTTACGACTCTACCAAAACTTTGACTAGACCATGGCTTAAATGTTCTCTCTTTTGTTTATGTTGTCTTATTTTTGTCATCGCTTCATTTATTATTATGTACTCGTATGTGCTATTCATTCTCTGTTGCCCTTATTTTCATTTCGTGTTTTATGTCTTTTTTTTGAAATTGGACTTTAGTCCGTTAATTTATAAATAAACGTGTATCATAAAATTATGTATTAGGAAAATAAAGATATTTCCGAAGAATAATTAATGTAAAATAATATATGGTATATTTGCTGCACGTTCCAAAGTGGTAGGTACTCTAAGTATCGCGCTGTTGAAAGACTATCATGTAGAATAGAAACGTTGCTTGAAAATGCTTTAGCCGCGTTTGGTGACCAGATCATCTTTTCAACCATCCTCTTCCCCATATTCTTCCCTTCCTCAATACCTTTAGCGTCACAACGTAGTTCCACTGGCTCCAGATAGTTGGGAGCGGTTGGGACTCTGGTGCGGTAATCACTATTAAAATTTAAACGTGCTTTTACTTCATGTCAATAAATATTTTAGAATACTCATTCATTTGGTTGAATGAAAATCAATTTTTATTTCAACCGAAATTTTCCTCTTCAAATTAATCTGATTGAGTACATCGATTCTCCGTACATTTTTTCAAAAAACTTGTATTTTTCTGAGTTGCGTGGCGCCTTTTAACATTCCAGGAAGTATGTTCGTAAATTCCAACACAGCTAAGACATTGTTTGTAATATCATACACGATGTATGAAGTGAAAACAAGTGGGAGTTGTCCGGTAGCTATCGGTGGATCTGTTCTGTCAAAATAATAACTTGGCTGTAGTAAATCCGTGTTGAAATATTATTTGCTTGTGTCGTTAATCATAATAAAAAATGAAAATTTGACACATTTTATTTATTTATAAAGAGTTAAGTTTGTTGTATGAGTTATTAATATCGATATTCCGACAGTTGTAAAAACATTTAAGATAAGTAAAGTAAACTTTAAAGTTATCATAATGGCAGCCAGATTTACAGCGTCAATACAAGAAATAATAAAAATGCATAATACTGAAATCCTTTTTACAATATTCAATGTACCTACAATAGATAACATATATAAAAAAAATTCAGTCATACAAATTTATAAAGAAAAATAGCTAAATAGCTAAAAACATAATATGTCTGCTAGATATCAGAATAACATTGAAATTCCAAAATTTAACACTAAGCATTCTCAAAATACCTTCCCCTATCTAGGAATAACTTACTTTAACAATCTTCCTGTAAATCTAAAAACTAAATCTAAAAAACCTTGTGTTATCATTATGTACGAACATTTTTTACTATAACTAATTTTACACAAATACTTAGTATTTTTCTCTGCTGTTTTGTAAATACTAAGCACTATTTTATTGTTTGAGCGAAATTCCCTCACCAAACACAAGAACCTTTTTCTTATGGTGTGGAACAGTTCATATGTTTATTTTGTAATACACTGCGCAAAATATTATAACAATTATCTTATAAACTATTAGAGAAAAAAAACATTAAATGATAAAAATTAAAAAAATTAAAAACCAATAAACTTTATGACTCGAAGTAAAATGCTAAGCTTATGAAATTCGTAAAAAATCACCCTTTCTACTTTAATTCAAAGCGATATTATAATTTATTGAGGTTCTTCATGGACAGTGTCAAAAATATGCAAAATTGGACTATATATACAAATTCAATATCATGAGAAGCTTTATATATAAAATTACCCAACTGATAGTTCAAGATTGATGAAAGTCGTAAAAACGAGGGAGATATTACGAATATATTATAATAGTCCAATATTGGGTATATTTCCTTTAAACTCATAAGATTTATTATTATTCCTTAATCACCTTCTCAGTTGACGTTTTGTCTCTTTCAATTCATATTAGCTGTCTCTTATTTTTTTAAGCTTTTTAAGCGCAACCGGTTGGTCATTAAAAAAATAAATCCGTGGTCTTGTACAAAGTTATTTTTTATCTCCCATAAGAATCCCAACTGCTCCCGACCGCCTTGAGCCAGTGAGACTATGACATCCCCGATTGGGGAATGTTGTGAGGCTGAAAGTAGTGTGGAAGAGAAGGAGGTGAGAAATAGGAAGGTTGGAAAGTACTTAGCTATTCAGATCTGGTCACCAAATACGACTAAAGCCATTTTAAGCAACGTTTAGATTCTGAATGTTGGTCCTTTACCAGGGCGATACTTAGAGTATCTACCACTCTGGAACGTGCCGCAAATTTACTGAATATTATTTTTACATTAATTGAATGTGTTATGAAACATATTTGTTTTTAAAAAATAATTTGGGTTTGAACCTGTGATCTCTGCACTCGACCACGGAGGCCTTCAAAACATGGCACTTCATGACTTTGAAACATACAAAACTGTTTTTTTCATGACAACTTTTTGACACAGCCAAAAACGTACATAGTTTTACATTTCTACATTAATAATGCATATTATCCAGAAAGCGAATTAACACAGTTCATTTTGTAGTAGCCGTTTGTTGTACTGTTCAACCTGAAGGTTTTCAAGAACTTAGTTTTACCATTAAAAAAACTATTAGCCAAAGTAGAGTAGCCAGTAGTTATGTATTAATGTTGTATTACAAATGCATTACTTTAGTGCTGTCATTGTTTAAGCATTCGTGTTCCAGCGTGGGTTAAAGATAAAACGAAATGGACACACCGTTGTTTGCTGAAAACATTGTCCTGTTATTAGACCTCTTTGGGAACCATTCGTTAGCCAAGTGACAGGGTGTCGATGATAACCATATTAAAACAAAGAATTCTTTGAAAAGTGTTTCATTTGAGTTCAGTGGGCTTAAAATCAAAGAATAGCAGACTATATCTTCCTAAAAGTGGTAAACAAACCACAAAGGCGGAAAAGCTGTGCTTTTTTCTAGAAACAGTAACCTAAAAATAATTTTAAAGTTCGAGAAAATCCTGATAAATTTCCGATAAAATTGACATTTTATATCAAAAGTCAAAACCGTTATTACCTTATAATTTTTTCTACTTACAAGTAATATCTACGGTTTAGTAACCACACTTTATCATCGTACGTTTGTTATTCTCGATTTAGTTATTTCAGCTTGATCAAAAGAGTTTTTATGGTTTTTCGCCCAAAATAACACACCTACCAAGTTATTGACTATTTTATTTGGAAAGCTTAAAAAAATTCAACATTTTTTGTTTCTGTTAGCTACAAAAAATTGCTTCTTCTTCCACCCATATTCTAGGTACCATACGTCATTGACAATGATTTCCTAGACTTTGCGTTTGTTTCTTTTTAAATGTATTTTAATATTAGCTCAATACAAGATCCTTGGGAGTTACCTTGAGGGTTTTTGCTCTTAATCCTGAGATTTACCTTTTGCCAATACTTTTTTTAACATGTATACCTGATGTGTTTTTCTTTTTACGTTCAAAATACTGAAATTTTAGTTTTTTGGCAGTGCTTACAATATCTCTAGCGTTGAACAATCTTGTCGTGAGCTTTTTTTAAGTATTAAAGTGTCATAAGCTATGTTCAGTAACTAGATTTAAAGATCTAGATACTTCCCTACCTTTCTTTTCGCTTTTTCTTTCCCATTTTTTTTATACCTCCCCTCAACATAGGCTTACGGACTCCGAACAATGAGGCTATGACACCTTTTTCTGTTCCTATTAATTACCAACTAACTAACTAACACGACGTTTCCCCGCTGAAGTAAGAAGAGAGGATGGACGGCCATACAACTCTGTCTCGGCACACACTCCTTGCTTCATTCACATTCATACATCGTCTCATATATACTCTTCTGTTATTCGAACTCTTCACATGGCCCGACTCAAGTATTCGATTCACTTGATAGTGTCATGTCTTCCTCGGGCATCCCCGACTTCTTCCATTCACTTTGGCGTCATATATTTTTCTCACATTCCTTCCTTCGTCCATCCGCTCAACATGCCCAAACCATCTAAGCGCCCCTTTCTTGATTCTATTCACTACGCTTACAACAACCTTGCATTCTTTCCGGAAGTTCACTTTTTTAACAGGGTCATACATGGTCTTACCGTACATAAGCCTCGGAGACCTCATTTCTACACTCATTGAGTTTACTTTCATCCTTCTTCTGTCAGTTCCTCACTGCCATAGAAAAGGGTTGGTATAAGCACACCGTTGTGGACTGCTAACTTTGCTTTGTTTGAACATTTTTTTATTTGCGCTAACAGCCTATAAAGGCCACTTAAAATAAATCGATAATCAATTCACAACTTTTTTTCAAACAAATTTTTTCCATGTTCTCGAGTGCCTTCATAAACAAAATGATCTCCTTTCGATAAAGCCGTTAACACCTTTTGTTTGCTCTCATATCTCGCGTGTTGATATTGTTAAGAATCGGTCCAGAAATTATTCCTATGAACGGTAGTCAAAAGCTTAGCGGGTGGGTGTGAATTTATCGCGTCCCAATACTGGATTCCTGTTAACCGTTTAAGATATTGTATACCGCATGCTGGGTTTCGGGGAACTAAAGGATTTGTGGAGATCGCTACGTGAGATAGGCGCGCATGGCGCCGGGGAGGCACTGCTTGCCTCGATTGGGAACTATTTTAATGGTTAAGCTGGAAGTTTGGTACCCGTCTAAACGAGAGCTCCCAAATTTAGTTTGACAGTATTTTTGCAAGCCTTTTCTTGAATGTGTGAAATTGCTCTTATACTTCTTTCATGTTAAACTGCCATTTTGTCTTGCTTTATAATAAAAAAAATAATACTGTATTGCATGACAGTATGACTGAAGTTGGATTTGGAATTTTGTGGAATTTTAAAAGAGCTGAAAATAACTAAATTAACTACCTGTTTTAGAAGAATATATGATTTCGAAGATAATGGGAAGAAAAACAAGTCTAAAGTAAGTGAATTATGATTTTGGGTCGGATTTAGTGTTTTAAATACGGATTAAAGTAAGTGAATTATGATTTTGGGTCGGATTTAGTGTTTTAAATACGGATATCAGTAATTTTTTGTAGTTATTATATAATACTGACCCTTTTCTGGCGGTATTTATAACATTTTTAGAGTAAACTTTTTATCTGTTTCAAAGAGGCGTTCCAAAAGGATCTGATTGTGTACCTACTATTTTGGAAATGATAATTATTTATCGATACTAATATTACAATCGTCATGTCGTCTTGTTCTGATAGAAGAAAAGGATGTCTCAGAGTTTTTTTTAAGTGAATATTGCACTAGAGTCCGAACTGCGGCTAACCGTCTGGAACCAGTGAGACTATGGCATTCCCAATTAAAGTTTGTTGTGGGGATGAATGAGGAAGGGAAGGATACGGGAAAGAGGAAGGTTGGGAAGTACCTGAATATTCAGATTTAGTCACCAAACACGGTTAAAGCCATTCTTGACGGCCTTGGGTCGAGTGGTAAGACGCTCGACTACGAATCCAGAGGTCGCGGGTTCAAACCCGGCGTGCACAAATAACGTGCCATAACATATTTAATTCATACAAAATAATATGTAGTTTATTTGCGGCACGTTCCAGAGTGATAGATACTTAAAGTATTGCCCTGGTAAAAGACCACAATTCAGAATAGAAACGTTGCTTGAAATAGCTTTATCCGTGTTTGGTAACTATATCTGAATAGCTAGGTGCTTCTCAACCTTCCTATTCCCCAAATCCTTCCCCTCCCCACTACCTTCAACCTCACAACATACCTTAATTGGGGATGCCATAGTTTCACTGGCTGTAAATGACTGGTAGCAGTTGGGACTCTTGTATGGTATTCAATATAAAAATAAAATAAAATAAAACGTTTCGATTGTAAATAGTGGTCTTTCATCAGGGCGATACCATGAGTACCGATACCATCAGAGTGATAGATAATTTCGCTAGGTATCTGTTGTACAATACAATTGGAAAATCATCTTAAAGATAATTTTGAACTTTCCAACAGTTTATAGTTGGCCAACGTCAGGTCGCCAGCCACCTTGATTATTACATGGCATCATTTTTTTTTATAATTTGAAAAAGCTTTTCTATTATCGATGTCTTTTAATATCCTTGTTTTGCAGCTAGTTGTCATTAATTTACACCCAATTCTTCCGTCAATAGATTCCAATCTAGAACTGAAAGCAGACATTACCAGCTGCCAGACTATATTGTTCTTCAAAACAATAGCAATATGATCATAAATCACACACAGGTGGTAGATTTGATTCAATCCTGACATAATGACATACATAAGCCCATTAAAACTCCAATCACAACCTAGATCTCGTTTAAAACACAAAACAGCCTAAACACAATGTAGGTAGAATAGGTAGTCTAAATTAGACCATTGTAAACAACGGTTTTAAACAATGCTCTCCGCGAAAACAGTAAAAACTAATGCGTTAATTATTGAGCTAGCACAAAGGCGTTCGATTTACGATGCGATAAATTAACTGTGGCACTGACAGGCCAATTGCAATGTGGTCGGAGTAACATTTAATTGTTATTTGGTTCAGTTTGGGTTGGACCAAAAACTGATTTTGCGAATACCTAAAGTAGTGTGCTGCATCCTTGAAGGCCATTTTGAGTGTTCTTTTTACTAGAAGCTTTGAAATCTTAACTAGGAAGCGTTGAATTTGCAGCAAAAAACGCTGAATGCGCTCTAAAAAGGGGAAAAAATCAGTTGAACCTTGAAAAGTGCACGAAAAATGAAAGCAAAACGTTTATCTCTGAATATGATTTGGGATTCTGATGATGAATTGTATTATGTTCTTTGACTTTTGGATAGTTGCGTTTCCTCTTTTTTGAGGAATCACAGTTTTAGACAGCCTTGTAGAGATGTTCTGATGTTGTAGAGATGTTGAAAAGGCTGCAAGGCTGACCAAAAAGTTGCTTAAATAAGGCGAAGGAAGCGTAAGGCGTATTATATTACCTTATGAAAACTTTTTTGTCGTGAAATTTGCTATGTTTTTATTGTTTTCTGGCAAAAAAATCTATCATCTTTGACACGACCTTTACCGGTGCCTACAAAGTTTCCGTGGAAAGGAACTTTCGGGTGAATAAAGCTAAGAATAGGCAAAACTGGAGACGTTTAGAAATGCCTAGATAATACTACATATCGTCGCTCAAAAGCCAAAATGACTTGAGCGATACTTTGGTCAAAAGTGAGTTAAATAAGCAGTTTTGATCAGATTTTATTTCTCCATCAAAAGCTCTGACTCTTGTTTGATTTTAAAGACTTGTGGCTTTTCAGCAATCTAAAATATACTTACCATTTGGGAGAAGGCTTGACTGAAGAGACGCAAGCTTGGGACTTTTTTAGCTTCGTGTCGCTTCAGGTAACTCAGTGAAAGCATCGAGTTGCCTTAATTAACCTTTTTTTTCAAAATCCAACCAGATACCAAAGACTTCAGAATTTTATTGTGATACAAAAAAAAGTGCTCTGGTATAAACTTGCCAAAATGGCGTTTCAGCCCTTTTGACTTTCCGACGACGATATTATTATACATGTGTCCAAACCCAAACGTCAGAAGGAGTATAAACGTATGAAGATGATACTTTTTGCTGTATTTTAACATTAATTACAAATAAGAAGAGACCTGGAGATGTGACTACTAATGTTGGATCCGAACCTGCGATGATACACCGAATGTATTTTCAGCTTCAGATGAATTTGGAAAATAGTAGACTGTAAACAATATACCATACTTCTTGATGGAAGTGTTTAATTGTAGCTTGTGGAGCGATTATAGAATGAAGGAAACATGGAAAATCATTCACTCACCGATGTAGTTGAAGTTAAAAGTTCTTGACTTTTTCTTACAAAATTGTATCGCAACGAAACGAATAACAAAAACACCACACTTAATTTAGTCTTCTTATTCCTAAAACACCACATTTATTTTATATTTTTCGGAGATCAAACAAACAACCGACGAAATAGCGAAAACGAACGAGCAACACGTTTTTTCACACTAAAACTCCTCTGTTCGAAATTCAATTGTTTTGAACACGGTGTTGTTGAATACATAATTGGATATAATTCGAAATGGTTGGATAAGAAGGAGAACTTAGGTCAAAAACATCAAGGTGAGAACCTAACAAATCACTTTGAAATCCAACAGCTAACTGGTTAACGCAAAATCTGCTGTTCTTTATTGCAGCGGGAAATGTAATACCCCATCGTGGTTTCAGCTCAGACATCTTAAGAAAGTTCTTCTTGGAATTTCCACAAATTGACAACCATTTTATAAAACAATTGTTAATTGTCTTTATTCAAATATTACAAAGGTAAATATTTTTGAGATGTTATATTTATTTCACAACTCCGTGGTCGAGCTATTAAGATCTTCGACTACGAATTCTAAATTTAGATCCTGGCGTACTTCATTCATTGTGTTATTTCACAGATAATTAATATAAACAAATAAATGGTATATTTGCAGTATGTTCCAGAGTGGTAGATACTCTCTGTATTGCCTCGGTAAAAGACAACCAGTCGGAATTGAATATCGAAAGTGAAATGGCTTTAGCCGTGTTTGGTGATCAAATCTAATAGCCAGGTACTTCCCTACCTTCCACCTTCCCACATCCTTTCTTTCCCTACTTCTTTCATCCTCAAAATTTACCCCAATTCGGGATGCCACTGTCGCACTATATCCAGATAGTTAAAACTTACTGGACGAGATTTTTTAAATTACTTTTTATATATTGTACATACTTGTGTACCCTTTTCAACGTGTTTTTCTTTTAAATGTTACGGTACATAGCTGTGTCATTTTAAGAAACTGTTTTATGAAAAAAATATTAATAAATACTATTTCGTAGAAAGCAATCACTGTGTGGTTTGACATATTTATTGAAAATGAAATAATAACTTTATACAAGACCACAGATAAAACACACTAAAATTTCTCATTATTCTTAAATTACCTTCTAAGTTGACGTTTTGCTTCTTTCATTTCAAATGTCTCTTTTTCTCTGTTACTTTGTTATATTTTATAATTTATTCTATTGTTTTCTCACTGTTCTTTTATTTTATTATTTATTGTGTTCTCCCTTTTTTATAACCGCAAACTTTGTGTTTGTGTTTAGTTTAATTTTATACCCTGATGGTGCTTAGGCTAAGCGAAACTGATCGGTCATAAAAAAAAAAAATCTGTGGTCTCATACAAAGTTATTATTTCATTTTAATTCATAAATATGAATAAATGTTGACAATCTGTCAATAATAAATTACCTAACTATTTAATTTCTGCAATACTACCCATTAGGTAAATTGTAATTGCTTCTATTCACTTATTACTTGGGCACAAAATGTTGTGCTACTGTAATAATCTAATATCAACAAGCAATTGATATTATTAATAACCAAATATATCTGGTTTCAAGTCGTATTGATAAATTCCTGTAGTGGATAGAAAACCTAACCGCAGTCAACACATTCGAACCCGTTTGCTCTGTGAGAATTTCTATAACACACCAGAGTACAATTTCCGAGAACGGAATACAAAATTTCAATAACCGTAGCTCTGATTACCCGGTGTAGAAATTTTTTGTAATTACTGATTTCACTTTGCTCTCTGAAATCGCAAACTAAAGCACTGATCCGGCTTACTCGGTTACTTCCTCATGGCAATACCAGGAGGGATAGCTTTGCGAAACAGTATAGTCAGGATTGTTGATTTTTTCCTTACTCGGGTGTGGCTAGGGTTTTCATGGGCACACGTTTTAATATCCATTCTTAGCACATGTCGACTTAATGTTTTGTTTATTTGTAAAACCACTTTTTCACAGTATTGTTATCAACAAAAATATAGGATATAACCTAAAAAACCGTTGAGTTATGTACTGCTATGTCTAACAAAACGTAGTGGGCGGAGTCGCCGGAGACGCGGGAGACGGAAAACGTGCTTGCATACCTAAAAGTGGTGCGATATTATGTGAAAAATTGTCTTGTGTCTTTCTCTGTCGCGGTTTACGGCGTAAAAACCCGGAGAAAGTGATTTATCGTAAATTTGTATAGGTTCGGTAAAAATGCTTAGCTCTCTCTCCATACATATTGTTACTCCAAGGTTACTTCAGTTGAATTCTAGCAAAATGATTTACTTTAAATAGTTGAAATACAGAGAAAGTGGAGATTTATCACAACATCATGAACTATAGAGCTTTGAAACATAAAATTGAGTATCTTAAAAAGGACAATACACTGTGTCGTTTGAAAATTTAACTGACTAACCAACCATCACGCCGTTTCCTCGCAGGGGTAGGCAGAAAGGACGGATCGCCATATAACTCTGTCTTGGCACGCACTCCTTGCTTCATTTACATTCATACATCGTCTCTGCATACTCTTTTATTATTCTGACTCTTTACATGACCCGATTCAAGTATTTGGTTTACTTGATTGTGCTATGTCTTTCTCGGGCGTCCTCTACTTCTTCTTCCATTCACTTTCGCATCATAATATATTCTTCTCACACTCCTTTCTTCGTTAATTCGCTCAACATGCCCAAACCATCTAAGCTTCCCTTTCTTGATCCTATTCATTACGCTCATATCAGCCTTGCATTCTTTCCGGATATCCACATTTTTAATACGGTCATACATGGTTTTACCGCACATACGTCTCAAAGATCTCATTTCCACAGCATTCAGTCTACTTTCATCCTTCCTCTGCCAGTTCCATGCCTCACTGCCATACATCAGGGTTGGTATAAGCACTCCATTGTGGACCACTGTTTGAAAATCAATAGTGTAAATGCCAATATAACACATTCAAATTCAGCACTGTAAAAATAAGAAGCACTAGAAATTAAGAAAGCCTTTGAAATTAATAGTGATATTCTTAATAATCAGTTGAATTTGTCCAGTAGTCTAATATTAGATATATTTTCCGTAAACTTATAAAATTTCTCATTATTCTTTCATCACCTTCTCAGTTGACGTTTTGCCTCTATCATTTCATATTGTCTGTCTCTTTCTCTCTGCTCCTTTGTTATAATTAAAATTTTATTATTTTTTTACTTACTGTTATCTTATTTTATTTCGTGTTGTATTCTCCCTCTGTATGTATATACAACCGCACTTTGATTTTTTTGTTTAATGGTTAAGCGAAACCGGTCAGTCATAAAAATAAAATTTATTCTGTGGTCCAATACAAAATCATCATTTAATTTTCATAAAAACCTTTGTTAGTAATACATGGTCAGTCAAGCGAAAATTAAAAAAAAAGTTTAATTTATTAAAATTTAATCTTGACAACACTAATGTGTTTAGAGGTACAATCACTTAGCTTCTAGCCGAAACGAATAGATAAACACCTCCAAAGTAGGCAATGTCCCATTTCTAGGAAATGGAGGATAATGTTGCAATTTAATAATGTCCTTGTTTGAAAGCCACTTCTGGCTTCTGGCAATCTCTTCTGACACGCGATGCCGATGCAAAGTTCAATTGGACACCTAGTACCTGTATTCCTTTGTTGCGAGTTTAATGCACTGTTTAACAGTATTAAGAAAGACATTGTTGAGTGGTGCTAATTAAAATAGAAATACTTGTTGTCTTATTGATTGAGAATGGAAAATAAAAGTTTTTTTGCGTTTATTGAAATTATTTCCCAATATTTTAGTATTTCCATGTCTTTATTTGCATTTACATTTAGAATATTCAAGTCATGATTCTTTATTATGATAACGGTTTTATCAGCATATGAGATAATACTTCCACTGAGTTTCTGTTTAAAAATATCACAACATACATTATAAACAATAACGGGCCCAAAACCGTACCTTTTGGTATACCAACATCACTTATTTGTGCTAATTAAAGGTTGGTGTATTTTATTCTGATGATTGTGTTCTAATGATGATTATACTCACTTATTTCTAAAGAAGAATAGAAAAACTCAAAGGTTTGGGTAAATTACAACGTAATAATATATTTCTTTCCAGAACAAAAGTTTTTTCTGGTAAATACCACTCTGGAACTTTCCGTAAATATACTATGTATTGTTTTATTTAAATTTGATGTGAAATAACATTCATAAAATAAATAGAAATTTGTGCACGCCGGGTCTCAAACCTGCGACCCCAGGATTTGTAGCCAACCATTTCAACCGCTCAGATACGGAGATCGTCAAGTTTTGAAAATTGAAACCAATTGCTTTCAAATAATACACCGTTATTAATATTTTATCTCTCCTCGAACTAAAGCTGCAGATACCCAACATTCAATATTGCTCCAAGTATCGTAATAATAATGAATCTTGAAGCAAACGAAAGGTGTTGACTACATGAAATATACCGATTTATACAATACGATAGCCATAAAACAGAACCCATAGACAAACAATACTCTTTCCACGTAATTAGCTCGTCTTACAAGTTCCTTCAGCCAACACCCGCCCATACAGTTTCTCCTTAATTGACAGATTTTTATTGTTATTCATTCATCATATGTTGTTATTTTTAATGACTTTATTATTTATTGAGAGATTTTATCGAGTTCGTATTGAGAGAAGTGGGTGTCGGGCCATAAGGTACCAACATATAATAGATTCAATTCCTGCTAACGATGATATTTGAAATACTCCCACAAGGTATGAATTTCATAATGTTTGAATATTCATAGATTTTATTATTTATTTAACAAACCCATAAGTTGATACGCTTAATCAAAAGGTTATCGGTAGGTGGATACACGATTGTTTTAATTAAACGCTTTATTTTGAAGACTGATTGCAATATTACAACCGATAATTAGGATAATTAAAGAAATTACATAAAGAAAATAAGGAAAAAAAAGTTGAAAATTGTTTTTGTGCTTTATGTTTAACAACTTCACTACCAAAGAAATGAAAAAAATAACTTTTTCGTTTTCTCATTATTCTGTTATTTTATTTTATATTTTGTTCTCCCTCTGTATGTATATATAACCACACACTTTGTATTTTTTGTTAAGAAATAAGGAAGAGGGAGGTTGAGAAATACCTAGCTATTCAGATCTGGTCACCAAATACAGCGTTTCGATACTGTATTTACAGCTCTACCACCATAAGTAAACAGTTCATAATATAATATTTGTACAACATAAAATAATTACGTAGATTATTAGATGAGTAGTTACAACGGAAAACGTGGCTAGTAAATGGTAATAATATTTTCTTAGAAAGCAATCACTTTGTGGTTTGACAAATTTAAAGAAATGAAAAAATACCTGTGTATAAGACCACGGATTTTATTTTAATTTTTATGACCGACTGGTTTCACTTAGCCTAAGCATCATCAGGGTACGAAATTAAACTAAATACAAATTACAAAGTGTGCGGTTATATACTCGTATACATACAGACGGAGAACAAAATATAAAATAAAATAACAGAACAGTAAGAAAACAATAGAATAACATAGAAACCGGTCGGTCATAAAAAATAAAATAATATCCGTGGTCTTATACAAAATATGTCAAATGACAAAGTGTTGCTTTCTACGAAAATATATTTTACTGTTGAGTTCGCTTTAAAACTACAAAACACTGTTTCTTGCAAAATACTTCGATAAATTATCCCCCCTTGGGCAAAAGGGTATTTTAGTATAAAAAAACATTCTGTATAATTATTGACATTCAAGGTGGTTTTTTAATCTTTTTGGCACGGTTTTTTCGTGTTCATACCTGCAGTAATAACCTTGTTAATCGTTTCGCTTCTTGGGATCGATTTTTGGCAAGATCGCCTCGTTTAATTTGACAAACAAGGGTTTAGAAGCAGGACCGTAGTTAGAAATGAGGCAATCATGGAATGCCAAAACAGTGATACAATAATACAATACCATTTAAATTATAATAAAAGAATAAAATTAGATGAAAGAGGCAAAACGTTAACTGAGAAAGTGATAAAAGAATATGAGAAATTTTATGAATTTACAGGAAATATACCTAATATTGGAATATTGGACAAATTTAACTGATTATTAAGAATATGACTGTTAATCTTAAAATCTGTGATCCTACACAAAATTATTATTTCATTTTTAATTTTTAGGTTTTTTAATTTTATTTAAACATTAATTATTATTATTTTAAATTAAAATAATTTTTAGTTAAAAGCTCTGCGATGTAATTATTTTTACGGGTGACAGCTGTTTCGCCATCTGAGGGCATTATCAAACTGTTAAAAATAATTACATCGCAGAGCTTTTAACTAGAAATTGTTTTTTAAAATTTAAAATAATAGTAATTATGGTTTAAATAAAATTAAGAAACCTAAAAATTAAAATGGAGTTCTACAAAATAAACTTTAAAACCATAAATAAATTATTATTTCATTTTTATCAAATATGTGTAACCACAAAGAGATTGCTTCATTCGAATATATTTAAATCTTTGTTTGACTTTGATAACTTACAATAGTTTTCTATTTGTTTGATTATTATGACATGTGTCTTTTATCAAAAACTGTGTTATATACATTACATTATTTTATTCAAACACCACAGCCGGTTTCGGCACAATCGTAAATTCGTCTAGACATATTTTTTATGATTTATTTATTGCATAATACGTATTACAACTCTTACTTCTATTTTAAATATTGTTATTTTGTGTTTTTGGTTTTATTATTTTTAATTTCTATTTTTCATTATGGAATGTATTGCATTGAACTATACCTGCATATCTTTTGGAATAAAATTATTATTATTGTGTCAAATACTCCTACGAATTATGAAATTTCATAACTAATTCGGCAAATAATTCTATTTTATAATAACGTAAAATAATCTAAAATTGATGTTGATATCTTACAAAAATATAGTAAATTTACAATTCTTCGTGTTTAAATTTGCTATTTCTTTCCTAATTACGGCCCTGGTCAAATCCAATGAAACCTTCGGATGGGCAATTTGAACACGTGTCCAGCCCGTCTTTATTAGTTAGCAGCCAATGGCTTGACGGTTATGTTAATATTAATTTCACCCTCTTCTCAGGATCCAAATATTATCGATATTACTAATATATGGAAATCGGTGCAAAATATTTTTGCATCACGATTTGGAAACCTTCGCTTTTTAGGGTATCTGTATTATTAAGATTGATTAAATCCTAAATATTTTGAGGTGAGCAATTTATTATATTTTGAATAATTTAGTAAGTTCATAAATTTTGGTTTTTGTTTATTTTTTAGAAATAATGTACATTATTGCAAAATGCAGTGGCTTAAACTCTTCTTATACGGATGCAATGAGCAAGGCATGAGCCCGAGGTTTTGGGTTTTATAAATGTCTACTATGCTCACAAATAAAAAATATGCAAGTCAATATTTCAAAATAGAAACAGTACATTAATATTGAGATTGATGCGTTACTCTTGAAAAGAATAGAGGTACCGAGATCGAGTCTCGGTCACAAATCAATCATTTTATTTTATTTTTATTTCATGTTCACTGCATATTATTAATTTATTTCTAATTCGTAAAAAGTATTAACTCTATGGCTTGCCAAAATTATATCTTAAATATATTTTATTTATTTTTAAGGAGAAAACACAGATACATATGGTTATTCTCAACTATTTCTAATGGATTTACATAAGTAGAAGATAATCAAACATTTACAGATAATTTTTAGGCAAATTTAAAAGGAAAAAAAAATAATAGATTAGGTTACAAAGAAAAATGAAAAAAATGCAGTGTTCAAACAAAGTAGCAGCAGATAATCAACATTTACAAATATTTTATAGAAAATTTAAAGGGAAGAAAAAATAAAATAGTATTAAATAATAATATTTACACACATTACTTTGTTTCAACCATTTTATTTTAATGTAATTGTCAACTGGTTTTGGAAACATCTTTCTATCTTCAGGGCATTATTAAACTGGTATAAAAATCATTAATAATGTTGAAATAATAAATTTTATTGAAATTAGCATTAACTTCAAAGCATTAATGCTTATTTTATCGGAAGAAAAAAATAATGTCAATAATCTTCAATGAAAAGTATGAGATCGATTGAAAATGTCGGTTTCTAATAAGGTCCCAAGCTGAATTGGTTGAAGCATTACTCCCGGATAGAGAAGAGGATCCGAGTTCGACTCTCGATTGTGACCATTGTCTTTTTATTTCCTGACTTATTCTTGTTTCATTTTTATGTTGTTGATTATTGATAAGTGTTTAATTAATTTTGTGTTTGCTGCCCCTCGTGTTGTGAACAATAATTCTGAGTTTTTTTTTCTTAATGTCTAGTAAGATTTAGCAAATTTTGGCCATGCGATGATGAATTCCTATAACCACCTCAAGGTCTAGTGTGTACATGGTTTTTTGAGGATGTGCCAATATTCAATATTTCCTTGTTTAAAAGTTTACTATTTTCTGTGAATGCTTGGCTTAGTATTCAGATTTCCAGGTTTTAAGGATACGGGACACAAAAACATTACAGTGTAAGTACCATTCCGATTGTTATATTTCTTCATTGTAATGAAAGCTCTCCTAGGTGTCTCAATGCAAATCCTTACTTTCATGAAATGTAGGTTTACTTAGATATCAAATTGCTTGTATCTAAGTATTGTTGATATTGAGAAACATATCATCTAATTTTAATTGGAATTAACTTTATGCTCTTTATTTTGATATTTGTTATTCAAATAACATCAATAATTTTCAAAGAAATATGAAACAGATAAAGATATAAGAAAAAAAAACATTTTTCATAAATATCACTAAATTTTTTACGTGTGCAGAACTTTTTGAGAGCTTTATTTTGCAAAGATTTAAGTTCACATTTGTTACTTGCTTCGTCAACGGCCGTTTGACGGCTTCCGTGGTCGAGTGGTAGGACGCTCGACTACAAATCCAGAGGTCACGGGTTCAAACCCGGCGTGCGCAAATAAATTTTGTTTGATTAGTATGCGTCATAACACATTTAATTCATATCAAATAATAAACAGTATTTTTACATTCCAGAGTGGTAGATACTTTAAGTATCGCCCTGGTGAAAGATCATCATTCAGAATCGAAACGTTGCTTGATTGAAATGGCTTTAGCCGTGTTTGGTGACCAGAGCTTAGTATCCAGGTTCTTCCCGACCTTCCTCTTCCCCATCTACTTCTATTTACCACTACCTTTAGCCTCACAACATATCCTGATTGGGGATGCCATAGTCTCACTAGCTCCAGATGGTTGACACTTTTGTGCGGTATTAACTATATTATAAAAAGTGATGAAATCTTATAATGCGCTGCCGGAAACCATCAAAATTATACCTATCAATAAATTCAAAATAGCCTCTAAAAACTATTTAAAATGCATATAAATCAAAATAATAAGTAGTATATAAATTAAAATATTATAAAGTCATTTTTAAAAAATAATTAGCTACTTGTTAACTCGAATGTACAAAGTAACTAATATAAAATAAATGAAACTATAAAAAAAAAACGATGAAGAACTTTTAAATTAGTCACTACGCCTAGAGTATTTTTACATGATTAATCACTTCATAGAAAAAAAAAGCTTACCTTCATACTCGATATTAGCGCTCTCACCACAACGTCACGAAGTCCGTCTTTTAAATTACTACAAATAAATAATTTAAAACCGAGCATTCGATTGACCCATTAACGATTGGCGCAAATTTATCGGATCGGCTCCTTAAAAAAACTCAACCACTCCTTCGCACGGAGGGACATAAAACAGCTACAGAGCTTTCGTGCAAGCAATCAGATAACAGCGGAATTATTACGAGAAAGGGTAGCCCCGATGGCCTTAATTGCCATTAAATCAGCAAAGCCGCCCCCGAAACCTTATCAACCAACAACAAATAATTTTAAGAATTCAAAGAAAATGTCGTAAATTAAGCTTAAATTATTTCTTGTGTTTTTTACGTGGGTTCAATGTGTTAACGAAGAAACTTATTTATTTTATTATCTTAAATAAATTGTATTACTTGGACAATTTATATAGCGCCATTCTTGTGAAATATCACACCAAGGGCGGTGAATTATCTACGCGTATGATAATAATTTAAAATAATAGTAAACTTTAATTGGTATCCTATTTCATCTGTTAATTGAAAATATTAATAAACAAACTTTTGTAAGCTGTTTTGAATTAAGAATTAATTTCTATGGAACAAACAGCGTGGCGTTTTCAGTATCTATTGTTTCCTTATGCGAGTGTCAGGGATACCCAAATCCTTATGTCTCACGACCTGAGGCTAAAGTCAACTGAGTGATGGTTTTTTTTTACCCGATGTGCGGGCTGCCTACGGCAACTTGTAGGGCTTGAATACTAGATTTTTTGTATTTTGAGTATATATATATATATTCAAAATAAACGAACCTCCCACTTACCGACTATCCGTCTCCATAACTTTCCCCCCTTGATGTGCGGGCTCTAATAAAAGATACTTAGAACAACCATAAATAGAAAAAAAAAATAGTATAACATAATTTAAAAAACACAAAAAAACAACACAAAAAAAAAATATATATTTATATTTTTTTTAACTGATGATTTTTTAAGAATGTAGGTGTTTTTTTTAAATTTTGTTAAACTATTTTTTTAAATTTATGGTTGCTCTAAGTAATCTTTTATTAGAGCCCGCACATCATGGAGGGAAAGTTATGGAGACGGGCAGTCGGTAGGTGGGAGGTTCTTCGTCGGGTCTTGATTACCCGAGACAGGAGATGCTTGGGTTCGGATTTGAAGCAAGTTTTGAGTAGAACGTTTTGGCTAATTCAACTATGTGAGTTCTGAGTGGGGGGATTTTCGTGCCTATATTGATTATGCTATTCCGGACAAACCAAAGACTTTTGGTGTATCTTCTGAGCGTGACGTTCTGGGATGTCTCGAGTCTTTTTGTGTTATCCGTGGCCCATATAGGTGAGGCGTATGTGATGATCGGACGGATTTGGGATTTGAATATGAGTAGTTTATTTTGTGTGGATGTTTTTTTACTAGTGTAGTAGTGGATAAAGCGCGGATGCTGTGTTTCTGGCTTTTGCAAGTGTATTTTTGATGTGAAGCATCCAAGTGAGCTTTTTATCGAGTGTGACTCCAAGATGTTTGGTGGTGTCCCGCCAAGGTATGACCTGGCCGTGCATTGTTACTTCCCCCGGAGCCTTCTTTGCGAGAAGAGGATGGCGACGCTCTTCGAGGGGTTCACGTCGATACGCCACTTGTCATACCATTCTTGGAGTCTGTTGATGTTACTTTGTAAGCGGTGTGTAATCACCTTGGAAGAACTGTATCGGACCATAACCGCCGTGTCATCTGCGTACAGAGCTTTGTATGAATCGGCATTATTTGGGAGGGAAATGCATGACGTTTTCCTTATTTTGTGGCAATTCAACCTACTGCCGGGCGCGCTGTTGTGAGCCACATGACCGGGCGCGCGCCGCACTGAGTGCGACATCTCAAATTCCACTTTTTTCATTAAAATTTTGGTCATCTATATGTGAAAAGTGCGTCCAAGAAGGATAAAGTTATTCTGTATAGATTCATATATATTTCAATAGTTATAATATCCAACGTTCGGAATAATATTCTATAAAAAGAAAAAAGCATCACATTTGATTCGCATTAAACTATAAAGATTAAACACCATGAAATGTTTTGAAAAATTTAATCATTTTTTTAAATGCATCCATCTCTCGCTGCTTGTTTAGGGCCTGGGAAAACTTTTTTTATATTCTTAGTTCTCACCCGCGCCTGTGATGCTACTGGTTTGTTGCCCTTTCTAACAAGATTTTAACTGACTGATGACGGTGAGATGAGTGCAGATAGTGTGAATAGAGCAGACATATAATGAACAGGGATTAATTAAAGTCCCGAGACAATTCGTCTATTGCTTCTCGAAAATTGCAAAAAGGCGGACTTGCCGCACGCAGTGTGGGAGCGCCCAGCGGAAGGTTAAAGGAAATATTTAAATGGTCGAGTGATAAGACGTTCGACTACGATTCTAAAGGTAGCGGGTTCAAACTCAAAATACACATATTTTTTATTTAATTAACATGCGTCATAATAATATGTGTCATGCAACTATTTCTAGGCACATGCTCCTTGCATCATTCACTTTTATGCATCGTCTCATACATCGTCTATATTCTGACTTTTGACTTGACATAGCCCGACTCGAGTATTTGATTAATTTGATCGTGTCATGTCTTCTTCGGGCGTCCCTGACTTCTTCTACCATTTTCTTTCGCGTCATATTTTTTTCACACACACCTTTCTATGTTCATCCACTCTACATACCCAAACCATCTAAATGTACTACTAAAATCACAAATTATAGATACATTTGTATCTATTATCTATGACTTAGGCCAATTGTTTAAATTTATCATATAAATGTTACTGCAGTTAAAGAAATATATTCATATTTTAAGAGATAGGTATAACTTCTATCTAAAACATTATTTAACCTGCAAAAGATTTCAAAATTACAATGAACTTTCACACATGAAAAAAAAAAGAATTTATGCATTTACTCGTATTATTATCATTCCACTTATCATCATTTCATTAACTGCATTATATTATAAAATTCAAACGATTCAATGCATCAGGATTGTGAGGAAATCCCAATTGGAATGTACGACTCCATCGTATATTAACAGTTAGGTGAGTATTCATCAATTTAAACCACATTTAAACAGTGGATTAGTGAACGAGTTATTACCCCCTCTGTCATTCGGGCTCATTGATAACACCTGTGCGCTGTACCAGATCCACGGATTAACTATTATTTATAGATAATTTACCAAATTTAATCTGATACGTAAGAACCAAGATAAAAAATCTATAAAAAATATTTTACTAAATACACAAGTAACCGTTCCAAAGATTTTTAAAAATAAACCAGTATTCAAGAATACTGGTTTAGTTTTTAATCGAAAGACTAACAGCTGAGTTTAAATACGCTTTTGATGAAAAAAAAAAACAAATTAGTTTTATTAAGTTGATTCCCAAACTTTACAGTCTGTCGCTTCACGTCAAAAGCTGATCAACAGCACAACAAAGTAGATCAACATATTACGCGTGAAGTATTGAACTTGATTTACGCAATACACCTTTTTTAAAGACGAACAGAAATTGGACACGCTTGCCAACTGTGAAAAGACATACTAGCTTTTTAACCGAATTTTAGAACTTTGTTCGCTTAATGATTCAAAGGGGAGAAGAACGGTTAAGGATAAAAGTGACGTCCTGCGATGACAAGTGGCAAGACGCTCGATTACGAATCCAGAGATCGCGGGTTCAAACCGGCATGACCAAATAACTTTTTATATATTCGTAAAAAGCATTAACTTTGTGGCTTGCCATATTTATAAATAGAAAATATATACTTTGTTTTTAACCACTTTTTTATTTAATATTTTGTCTACCGGTTTCGGAAGTACCCTTCCATCATCAGGATAATATTAAATTAATCTGAAATACAAAATACTGAGATAAATATACATATTTAGGAGTTGGAAGGAGAAGGAGTAATTGATGAAATTATGTTTTTCCAATAAACCGCTCTGTTATTCCCATAATTTCATCAATTACTCCTTCTCCTTCCAACTCCTAAATATGTATATTTATCTCAGTATTTTGTATTTCAGATTAATTTAATATTGTCCTGATGATGGAAGGGTACTTCCGAAACCGGTAGACAAAATATTAAATAAAAAAGTGGTTAAAAACAAAGTATATATGTTCTATTTATAAATAACTTTTTAATAATTAATATGTGTCGTCACACATTTATTTCATTTTAAATAATAACTGGTCGGTAGCTGAGTGGACAAACGCATCGGATTCCCACCCGGGCGTCGTGCGTTCAATTCCTCAGCTGGATAAGTCCTCCATCATTGCACAAGCAACATTTTCCGCTTTTTATGATGGCAGTAGGAGTTTTTCAAATATTATCAGGTTATTCGTAACCCGGGAATGTTTGTAATACTTAAAAAAAATAAATCTAAAACACAAATATGAAACAGAAAAAAGTGAAAACTAAAAAGAACAATGGTCATGACCGAGACTCAGTTTAAGATTATTAATATTATTTAAATATTTAATAATAATAATATGCATTATTACCTTTAATTCCAATTGTAACATCTTTTTTTAATTATATTTAATTTAAACTCACGACCTCTGGTCTCTGTTCCCCAAGCTTAATATCTTAGATTACTTCGACGGGGCTTGTTAATAGCCTACAGACAACCTTGTGTTAAAATCTCACTATAAATATACCGTTATACCGTCAGGTGTTTCCATATAAAAAAACCTCAATCAATGAATTTGTCGTCATTGAATTACAGTTTTTGTCGCCTGGCAATAAATAACTCAGTTTGTATGTTAATCGTCGCCTTTAAGTGCGAATAATAAATCTAATTTACTGCCGAATAATTCCAGTTGTAAAATTTAAGTACCCCTCCATAGTAAATTTAACACGGCGAAAATGTATCAATAAATTAACCTCAAATTAGTGGTTGTTATTTGAAGTGAATACAAAATATGGTAATTCTTTTGATTTATGGCGGCATTGTTGTGAAAAACTGTTGGGTGGTGCAATACCACTCGGATTTCTCAGTATAAATTGTACCTTTTCAACTTGCGATAAAGTAAAAATACCCGCATACTATTTAAATGTAAAATAAACTGCAAAATCATCAAATCATAAAAAAACTAAGAAAATCAACCCTAAATCCATGGATTCGTAGATTTTTTTTAGTATAAAGAAGTGAGAATGCAGAATACCTGTTTGTCTGAAGCAAAAAAATATGTTTCGAAGAGTGTGTTATGAAATTTGCATGTTTTTTTTACAGTTATTTCTTGACAAATAAATAAGTTTTAACCTAGCAACGTAATTAATATTATGAGCAACGGAGCCTTGAAAGGTAATATCAACTCATGAAAATGAAATAATAACTTTGCATAAGGTCCCAGATTTTATTATCCAGTCAGTTAAATTTGTCCAGTAATCTAATATTAGGTATATTTCTCATTATTATTTTATCACTTTCTCTGTTGTCGTTTTGCTTCTTTCATTTAACATTGTTTGTCTTTTTCTCTCTGTTCCTTTGTTATAATTTTAAATATTATTCTGTTGTTTTCTCACTGTTCTCATATTTAATTTTATATTGTGTTCTCCCTCTGTATCCCCGCACACGTGGTATTTTTTGTTTTGTTTAATTTTGTACCTTGATGATGCTTAGAGTAAGCGAAACCGGTCGGTAATAAAAAATAAAATGATGTGGGCTTATACAAAGTTATTATTTAATTATAATTAAATGTGATAAACCACACAGTGATTGCTTTCTACGAAAATATAATATTAACTGTCAATAAGAAAGACAAGAATCATATTGTTTGCTCCATATCACATTTCACTTTTCCAATAGGTGAATATTTGTATGCACTACATTACGTACCTACCTGCATTCAAAATGAGTTTCAAATATTCACGTCTATCTGTGAAATTATACTTTAGGTATCAACAATAATTATTTGGTTTTCTACCACAACCTTTCAGTTTCCCGATTCATCTCCCGTCGAAGGTTAGCTATGACCAGGCCAATCTATATCTAACTGCGGTAATTGAAACTACTTTTAGTTTTCTTCATTAAATTGAAAATCACCGTAAAACCACCGGTAAAAAAATGTGCCATTTGTCGCTATCTTAAAACCGAAAAAGCAACGAAGGTGTGAAATTGAATATTACCATAAAGACACTTAAAATTATAACCACAAAAAACGTCCAAAAGAATACAGCCTCCCATTTAAATATTTTACAAGGGGCAGAATAATGAACGTTAATTGTCATCTTGCCACAATAAAAGTACCGAAATTAAACACCAGTTCATAATTCATTTTTACACACACATTTTAATATCAATTACAGAAAAAAACACGTTTTTATTCACGACTTACTTGTAATATGTTTACAATATGTCATCCTTATCCAACAATTTAATCACTCGTGAATTTTTGAGGATTTCAAGGAACAGAGGTCTGCAATGAAGGTATTATACATTACTGGAATGCTTTTTTAATGTGATTTCACACAAAAACTCCATCTTCTCCGAGCCAACGGAACTAAGGCATCCTCATTTTACAAAGCCTTCGTTAAGATTTCTAACTAAACTTAGCGTACACTCAGTTTTGATTGATGAATTAGGAATTAAAGCCTGCTTTGATTCTACTCATGAGCGAAACGAAAAAATGAGAGAAAAAATCTCAAATAATTCTGTGTGCGCAAAGAAGAACGGGGTGTGTAAAATAAATCAAGTTTTGAGTTTAGTATGCAGAATTGTTCCTTGGATACAAGGAAAAATGAGAGGTGTCATAAAATAAAATAATGTGCTTTATTTTTTGAAAAAGGATATGTGACATAATTACATACAAAAAACGAAGTTGCTAAATTTTGTTTTCACTCTCCTGAACATCTGCGTTTATTGACTCATTCCGTTCTTCCTTGCGCTCACAGCATTATTCTATATTAATTGCAGCTAGCATGAAATATGAGAAATATCAAAAAAAATATTTTTGTTATTGCAGCTTGAAACAACTATGCACGTGGTGAAAAGACAATCAAACGAACACAAAAAGCAACTCTTTTAGTGCGTACATTTTTTGAACCACAAAATCTTCACCAGAGAATTATTGTTAACTTTTTATTTATATACGCTCTAATTAAGTTTATTATTTATCAGTACAGTTTGCATAATACAGCAATGCAGATAAAAAATGTAAGTACAAAGCGAAAGATAACATGGAAAATTATTTAAAAAAAACAATAGCATAGAAAAGATAACAAGAAAAAGAAGATAAAATAATGAATTTAAGAATAATTTTAAATTATCATTAAATCCACAAACAAAAATCCTACCTATTTATATACTTTCATACTCGGCAAGCTGGGATTCAATTATAATTCAATTTACATAATATCGAATAAAAAGGTTCGAAATAGACTTTTAAATTTTGTATAATAGACTAATAATTATTCTTATAAAGAGATGTTTACGATTCTCTCGGTATCTCATGTATTATTGACATTACTTATATTTATAAAAAGGTTTAATGAAATGATAAAAATAACTTTGTGTAAGACCACGGATATATATATATATATATATATTTATATTCGTAGAAAAAAAACACTTTGTGCTTTGACATATTCAATAAAAATGAAAAGAACTCTGTTATATTTTTTTATGACCGATCTGTTTCGCTTAGCCTAAACATCATCAGGGTACAAAATTAAACTGATTTAGTTATATATATATATATGTGTGTATATTATTACCGACCGGTTTCGCTTAGCCTAAGCATCATTAGGCTAAGCGAAACCGATCGGTCATAAAAATATATATATATCCGTGGTCTTATATTAACAGAGTTATTTTTCCATTTTATTGAATTTGTCAAACCACAAAGTGATTTGTTTCTACGAATATACATAAAAAAGGTTGTTGCAGTAATTGATGTTACAATGTCTGCAGGATGAAACAATTAAATGACGTTTAACTGTCAGTCTAACGTTTTAATAACAAAATGAGATTTATATGGTATGCAGCTAACTCCAAATAGTTATATACAGGTAACATATAAGAAAATTTGTATTTTATCTCAGATTTTCTTTACTAGGATGATAGTCTAGATCAGGAGTCGGCAGTTCAAGTGAGAAGAGCCAAATTGTCAAGGAAACGGGATAAAAAAAGGTACCAGAGAGCCTATATGTTAGAGATGGAGATGTATCTGCGGTTCCAGTTACCGGTGACCGACGAGGAACCGGTTATTTTGGAACCGGTTTCTGGTACCTGAAAAGTTTCACGAAGGAGATTTTTATATTCAAATCGAAAAGTACTGGCAAATCGACAAAAGTTCCTCCCAAAAAAGTACTAACAAATCAATAAAAAATCCTCTCAAAAAAAAAGAAATGAGGTGAAGTTGGAGTTTGTCCGAAATGTCCGGAGAGTCGCAAATATCTATGCAAAGAGCTACATACGGCTCGCGAGACGTTTCTGCCGACCCCTTGTCTAAATGAATCAACATTAAAAACGAAAACTAACTATTACATTGACTGTAAATAATTATTTCAAACATATAATTATTCATAATCTACCGATTACTAACATAGTTTTATATATTTGCTGTTATACAAATAACACTTTAATATATTTAAGCGTAGGCGTATCATGTTGAAGTAAAGTGGGTATGAGAAAGATTATCTCACAGTGAACATTAAACATGGAGTAATAAAACTAGAATCTGTTGGGAGATGAGTGAGCAGGGCAGTAGATCTCACTGTCATCTCGGGACAGAGCTTCTCATTTGTATAACCGCAGCATCTCGCTGGTTGTTTGTTTTGTCCTGCTCAGGGCTGGTCAATCAAATAATTTTTTTTTAAACTCCATATGTTTCGGATTTTTCAGAAAATGACAAAAAAAACCGTCATAGTTGAGACCAACAAACGACCAAACGCTTATATTATGCAGGTACTTGTGTTGTGTTTTCCATGTTTTTTAGAAGTTACTAATTAAGACTAATATTTTCTGAAAATCTTAACTAAAAAGAAGACTGAGTGTGACGCAAAACAAAAAATAGAAAGCTAAAATCCGGCGTCATGAAAATTGCAGTTTTTTTTCTTAATTTTTTTTCTGATTAACCCAGCTATTGTATGTCATTTTCATCTTGAGCTAAGGGGATTTGAAATATGCTTTTCATTTTTAAGCATAAATTATCATATTTCTTATTTTTTACATAAAACGGCGCCATACAAATTAGCCAAATAGTTTTATTATTATTATGCTTTGTTCCGTTGATTTAAAAAGGAATAAAGTTTACTTTGAAACACGGAAAAGGGATAAAGCATACATTTTTGATTAGTTGCTTCATGATATATTTGCTATATCATCTCATTATCCCACGTTTTTATCATTTCTCCTTCCATTTCCTCTAATCGTTTCCCCTGAAAAAATTATTTTATATTGGTGGTGGACATAGTTCCACTGGCTCCGTACATTTGGAATTCTTTTGTGGTCACCACTTAAAAAATATCCCTTATTTGATGTACCATTCTTAGTAATATCTTTTTTATAATACTGTAGTAGAAAATCTATTATGTGGTCCTTCGAGCCGGATATAAACCAGAAGGATTTAAATTATATTTATAAGCTTTAATGTAGAACTACAAAATGTTGGACATTACTGATGATGTATGCACTACCTGCAAACCTACCTGTTCAGACCTAGTCGCTCAGTGGACTAGCAAGATAAGTTCGCCAATTAATATATCTTGGGTATCGGAATAAGTCGTGCTTGGGATCCGTTGATAGCCACTTGATTTATTATGTCGTCGGGAGGTTGAAGTAACTTAATGCAGTTTGCTTTATGTTTTATGCTTTACGAACTTCTTTGCACGTGTAGGTAGGTTCTGCACTAAAGTGCAAAGGGTGCTTATACGAGAGATAGATTTATCACTTAGATGAACTATTTGGATTCTGCTCTCATTTCTTATTTATTATTGTTATTGAACTGTTCTATATTTCATGAGATAATTAAATATAAAATGTAGACCACCATGATACGGTCAAATACCTAGCTAAAAGAATCGTAATATGTTATATTTTTTAAGTCTTTCACCTATATAATTTTGTAAAATATGAAATTATAGTAGGATATAGAAAATATAATATTCCAGAGTGGTAGATACTGACGGCATCCATGGTCGAGTGGTAAGACGCTCAACTACGAATCCAAAAGTGGCAGGTTCAAATCCGGCGTGAGCCAATAACTTTAATTTAATTAATATTTGTCATAACACATTTAATTCATATTGATAAATAAATAGTATATTCGCGGCACGTTCCAGAGTGGTACATATCGCCCTGGTGAAAGACCACCATTCAGAATCGAAACGTTGCTTGAAATGGCTTTAACCGTATTTGGTGACCAGATCTGAATAGCCAGGTACTTTCCAACCTTTCTTTTTCGCATCTCCTTACCATTCTCACTACCTTCAGCCTCACAACATAACCCAATTGCAGATATCTCACTGGCTCTAGATGGTTGGGAGCAGTTGGGACTCTTGTACGGTATTTACTACAATTATTTAAAAACAATTTTTAACTTTTCCTATAAAACATAGTTCTTTTTTATAAAACACATTTGACGGCCTCCATGGTCGAGTGGTTAGACGCTCGACTACGAATCGAAAGGTCGCGGGTTCAAACCCGGCGTGCGCTTATAACTTTTATTTAATTATTATGTTTCATAACACATTTAATTCATATAAAAATAATAAAAAAAGTATATTTGCAGCACGTTCCAGAGTGGTAGATACTCAAAGTATCGCCTTCTTGAAAGATCACCATTCAGAATCAAAACGTTGTTTGAAATGGCTTTAGCCATCTTTGTTGACCAGATCTGAATAGTCAGGTACTATCCAAGCCTCCTCATCTCCTTCCCCTCCTCACTACCTTCAGCCTCACAACATACCCTAAATGGGGATGCCATAGTCTCACTGGCCTTAGACGGTTGGGACCAGTGGGAACTCTTGTGCGATTTTCACTGTAAAAAAAAAACTGACAGAAATATTTCGAGTATAATATTGAATGAATCCCTAGTGACCTAGTTATGTGAATGGCGTAGATAAAAGACGAAAATAAATTAAATTTACATATACGTACAGGTCCTTCAAGGAGACGCATGTTGATAAGACTGTTTCACTGGGATATTATGCCGTTTCGTCAGAATTTATTCCCTGGTAACACGTAAATCGTTAAACAATGCGGCAGTCAATCATCGTCAGGGTAAATACGACCGCGATGCAACAAAATAACTTACTGTAATGTATTGAGTTAAGCCCATAAACTGCTGCTCTCTGAATAACTTAAAGTCACGTAGAAATCAATGGGAATAAATAAATATGTTACATATATATATATATTTTTTTTAGTTGGTGATAACTGATGATGCTAAGGCTTAGCCTTGGAGTACGTAGATACCTACCTATCCAAGGCAGTGTAGTCAGTTTTGTAAGAATTTTGCCTGACTTCTCTGAACAGGCGTGGCTATGGATTTCATTCACGACACATACGGACACACCTTTGTTTACAAACCAACAAATATAGAACATAACCACAAAAAAGCGTCCGTGTAGTAAAACGATATCAAAAATACTTTTAAATGATTTATAGATTCAAAATATCTTACAAAACGAATAGCAAAACGTTTCTTTAAATAATAATGGAAGTTTATAGTTAATATAATGTATTTATATACTCGATAATTCTAACAAGCTGTCAAAAACATTTAAAGCTGTTTAAAAACCTGCAAAAAGTGGTGTATTTATTCGCTGTATTTTTATCAACATAGATATAGGACATAACCTCAAAAAGCGTTCGTATAACAAAACGATATCAAAAATACTTTTAAATGATTTAAAGATTCAGAGTATCTTACCAAACGAATAGCTTAAAGTTTGTTTAAATAACGATGGAAGTTTATAGTTAATATAATGTATTTATATACTCGATAATTCTAACACGCTGTCAAAAACATTTTAAGCTGTTTAAAAATCTGAAAAAAGTGGTGAATTTATTCGTTGTTTTTTTATCAACATAGATATAGGACATAACCTCAAAAAGCGTTCGTATAACAAAACGATATCAAAAATACTTTTAAATAATTTAAAGATTCAGAGTATCTTACCAAACGAATAGCATAACGTTTGTTTAAATAATGATGGAAGTTTATAGTTAATATAATGTATTAATATACTCGATAATTCTAACGTGCTGTCAAAGACATTTTAAACTGTTTTAAAACCTGCAAAAAGTGGTGAATTTATTTGTTGTATTTTTATCAACATAGATATAGGACATAACCTCAAAAAGCGTTCGTATAACAAAACGATATCAAAAATACTTTTAAATGATTTAAAGATTCAGAGTATCTTACCAAACGAATAGCATAACGTTTGTTTAAATAATGATGGAAGTTTATAGTTAATATAATGTATTTATATACTCGATAATTCTAACGTGCTGTCAAAGACATTTTAAACTGTTTAAAAACCTGCAAAAAGTGATGTATTTAACTAATTTTGGTTTTTTCATGCATGCATTGACATTTGTATTCTCATTTTAAATTTAACATTTTTGACGACCAAAAGCTCAAGATGTAAAGCTCTAGAGTTTTGTATGTAAATTACATTGCTAACTTTATATAGTTACCAAGCAAACACATAGAAACATAGTTTTGCACATTTCATGAAGCCAGAGCTCACCTTTTTTCAATGTTATTTTAAATACTATGCTTAATCAGATTTTATGCTTTAAAATATTTTTTTGAATAATTAAGATCTACAACTAACTAACTAACTAACCATCACGCCGTTTCCCCGCAGGGGTAGGCAGAGAGGACGGACCACCATACAACTCTGTCTTGGCACACACTTCTTGCTTCATTTACATTCATACATCGTCTCATACACACTCTTCTGTTATTCTGACTCTTCACACGACCCGATTCAAGTATTTTATTTACTTGATCGTGCCATGTCTTTCTCGGGCATCCTCGACTTCTTCTTCCATTCACTTTCGCATCATATATTCTTTTCACACTCCTTTCTTCGTTCATTCGCTCTATCTATTCGCTTTCTTAATCCTATCCATTACGCTCATATCAGCCTTGCATTCTTTCCGGATATCCACATTTGTAATACGGTCATACATGGTTTTACCGCACATCCGTCTCAAAGATCTCATTTCCACAGCATTCAGTCTACTTTCATCCTTCCTCTGCCAGTTCCATGCCTCACTGCCATACATCAGAATTGGTATAAGCACTCCATTGTGGACTGCTAGCTTCGCTTCTTTGGACAATTTCTTATTTGCCCCAACAGCGTTCAGTCCTCCATTAACTACAACTATACTACGTATAATACAAACACAATAAATATGAAGTGTTAGATATTTAATTAAAATTAAATAATAACATTGTATAAGACCACAGATTTGATTTTAATTTTTATGACCGACCGGTTTCGCACAGTCCTCAGAGCAATAACATACAAGAGAGAGCGCTGTAGAGAGAGCCGTAGTAAGTTTTTACAAGGTTTGCCGGACTCAGGCGTGGTTATGACTAGGGCTAGGGTATTTATAAATCCATTCATAGCACATGTCGAAATAATGTTTTTGTTTATTCGTATAACCATTTTTTCACAGTATTGTTAAAAAATATATATAACATGTAACCTAATAAACCGTTGAGTTATGTAAATTTATTTCGCGTATCATAACGTGTGGGCAAAGTCAACGGAGACGCGGGACACGAAGAACATTCTAACAATACTTTAATGCGGTGTGATTATTTGGGAAAATATAGAATTTAGATATTCTTACTCCAAGGGCTAAGCCTTGAAGTAACAATGTATGGAGAGAGAGCTAATTCTTTTTACCCAACCTATACAGATTTGGGATAAATCACTTTCTCTGGGTTTTGACGTCGTACACCATGAGAGAGAAAGAGACAACATTTTTTTCTCAACACATCACACCGCTTGTAGGAATTGTTAGAATGTTTTTTGGGACCCAAGTGATGGGGACTCCGCCCACTTTACGCCTACGACGTAATTTACCGGTTTTTGAGGTTATGTCCTATATTTATGTTGATAAAAATACAGCGAAAAAGTGGCTATACAAATAAGAAAAACATTATGTCGACATGCGCTTTGAATGCATGCATGAAAAAACCAAAATTAGTTAAATACATCACTTTTTGCAGGTTTTTAAACAGTTTAAAATGTCTTTGACATCACGTTAGAATTATCGAGTATATAAATACATTATATTAACTATAAACTTCCATCATTATTTGAACAAACGTTATGCTATTCGTTTGGTAAGATACTCTGAATCTTTAAATCATTTAAAAGTATTTTTGATATCGTTTTGTTATACGAACGCTTTTTGAGGTTATGTCCTATATCTATGTTGATAAAAATACAACAAATAAATTCACCACTTTTTGCAGGTTTTAAAACAGTTTAAAATGTCTTTGACAGCACGTTAGAATTATCGAGTATATTAAAACATTATATTAACTATAAACTTCCATCATTATTTAAACAAACGTTATGCTATTCGTTTGGTAAGATACTCTGAATCTTTAAATTATTTAAAAGTATTTTTGATATCGTTTTCTTATTCCATTTTTTCCAACGTAAGTAGACATTTGTATTCTCATTTTAAATTTAACATTTTTGACGACCAAAAGCTCAAGATGTAAAGCTCTAGAGTTTTGTATGTAAATTACATTGCTAACTTTATATAGTTACCAAGCAAACACATAGAAACATAGTTTTGCACATTTCATAAAGCCAGAGCTCACCTTTTTTTCAATGTTATTTTAAATACTATGCTTAATCAGATAAAAATGTTAAATTTAAAATGAGAATACAAATGTCTACTTACGTTGGAAAAAATGGAATAAGCAAAATAAGTTTCTTACATTTCTTGGATCTGAATAGCCAGGTAATTTCGAATTTTGTTCTTGTTCATCTCCTTTCTTTCCGCACTACCTTCAACCTCACAACATACCCCGATTGGAAATGCCATAGTCTCACCGGCTCTAGACAGTTGTGACTCGAAATCAAAAAAAAAAAATTTGACGGATGAAGGATATTTCAAAGCTTCATAGCTCATCATGGAAAATATGTTGCGATCTAAAAATAATTGTTTCAAACTTAAATTTCCAAAAAGAAAATAACTGAATAAAATTCTAGACGCTAGATTTTCTGCTATACTGTTAAAATTCTAATAATTCTATGATATTCTAAAGCTATAAGTTCAACTAAATCTCTTTCGAAACCTCTCCCAACATTGAAACTTATTTCCCATGAAAGTGGAATTTTTATAAGCATTTTCAAAATAACATATCATCCGTGGGCGTTCTGAAACCACCGTCTTGAAGAAACCGGAAAGACGCGCGCTGTCTGGCATATCAACATCTGACAATCTCGCGCATATCATAGCGGAGGCAGAAAACGACCTGATCTCATTGCATTTAATGACAGCCTGCGTACGGATGCTGGGCACGCGTTCTCATTCACTCGTCCGTCAGCGGAACATTCATTTTATTATCCACTTTGCACGTTATCATATTCTCGCAAACCGTGTATACGAGTAGCTATATTTTATTATTAATATTGCTTCTATACTATTATTTTTGCAATACGGATGACTTTATCGAGGTTTATTGGATATTTGGCTGATTCAGATGAATACAAAGTATTTAAGTTGTTAAAGAAAAATTGTAGCAAAATATTGCTTAACTAAAACTAAATAACTAACTAACCATCACGCCGTTTCCCCGCAGGGGTAGGCAGAGAGGACGGGCCGCCATATAACTTTGTCTTGGCACACACTCCTTGCTTCATTAACATTCATACATCGTCTCATACACACTCTTCTGTTATTCTGACTCTTCACATGACCCGATTCAAGTATTTGATTCACTTGATCGTGCCATGTCTTTCTCGGGCGTCCTCGACTTCTTCTTCCATTCACTTTCGCATCATATATTCTTTTCACACTTCTTTCTTCGTTCATTCGCTCTATATGCCCAAACCATCTAAGCGTCCCTCTCTTGATCCTATTCATTACGCTCACATCAGCCTTGCATTCTCTCCGGATATCCACATTTTTAATACGTCTCAAGGATCTCATTTCCACAACATTCAGTCTACTTTCATCCTTCTTCTGCCAGTTCCATGCCTCACTACCATACACCAGGGTTGGTATAAGCACTGAAATTAATTATTAATTACTAGTCCTTATAGTTAAATAATTATGTTATTACAAGTATTGGATCCATAACAGCGATAAAGCGCCGAATGTTTTGTTCAGCTTCAAATGAAGAAAGTGTCTAATTGCAGCTTGTGGAAAAATTATGGAAATAAAGAAAAAAAATAGGAAACCATTCACTCACCGATGAAGTCGGAGGTATAAGTTCTTGAAGTCTTCTTACACAATTGTATCATTAACAAACATGAATATACCACACCGATTTAAGTCTTTTTTTATAAACAAACCACCACATTTATTTTATATTATTTGTAACAAGCGAATAACCAACGAACAACACGTTTTTTTCACATCAAAACTCTTCTATTTTGATTGTCAATTGTTTCGAACACGGCGTTGTTGAATACGGAAATCGAATAGCGAAATGGTTGGATAAGGTAGAAATTGGATGAAAAACATGATGGCAAGAACCTAACAAATCATCACTTTGAAATACAACAACAAGCATAGAAACAAAAAATATATTCAAAGCGTGGTTCACCTCATTTCAGAGTAGAAATAAATCTTATTATCGCCCTGGGAAGAACCGCCATCGATAATCAAATGCTTGTTTATGAATAGCTAAATGCTTCTCTTCAACTGCAATAACATCATAAGATTACTTTACCAACTTCAAAATCTTATATGAAATAATAAAGGTTTTTCGCCCCTGCCCTAGATGTCAAAAAAATCATTGAAATAATTTAAAAAATCAGTCGGAAGATGTCAGTAAATACTGCGAAATAGTCCCGGTCGAAAAAAAATAAAGGTCGAGGTGTCTAAAACTTTCGTCACATTTCGTCACACGTCAACTTTTAGCGCCATTTGTTTTTTAAACGTCGATTCTAGGCAGCTTTAAACCATATTGTGATCAGTTGACAAGCGTTAAAATATGACCATTTTGCAAATTAGCTGATGACAATTTGTTCAAAAGCTGAAATGGACTGACAATTGGCGTTTAACGCGGACGGTTAAAATGTAAAAAAAAAACGAAATAGTGCTAAGCATTTAATTGTGACGATGTCAAATGTGACAAAAGTTTGAAACAACCCTCACTAAGTGGAACAATATTATAAAGTGTGTTATTCTACAATCATTAGTAATTATTTTTAAATGTTATTTATAAACTTCAGTTTAAAGTAGTTTTCCCGTAAAAAAAATTATGGTTAGCGAGTAGATTAATAATAATTCATTATATCTATCATGTTTTCGATTAATTACCTCCTTTACATAAGGCGTGGTCGGTAATACCTGGCCAATATAAAATTAATTCAATTTCAGAGTTATTCAGCCTTCCATTGCGGTTTTACGATGCTTCGCCTCAATCGAAGCCTAAGAAAGGGCAGCAAAAGTTAATTGAAAGCTTATGCACCCGGAATATTAAATAGTTAGTCATAATAATTTGTTTTCAAAGTAAGATGAAGTTTATTCTAATATGAATCATCTTTTTACGGGGTCTTAACTGTTCAGCAGAAAATTTGTACAGGAAAGACGCTGTATGTTATTTATCAATTGTAAAAATTTATGATTTAGGTAGGTATGACAAATTAATAAAATACAATATATTTATGGTGGTGAAACTATTACTGGGTTTTACCGTGAAAAATGCCACGATGAGACTTTTTCAGCAAGGTGTTACTTTTTTATAGTATTTGTCAATCTTATGGCTGTAAAAAATATAATTCGGAAACTTTCACAACTTTTTAAACTTTAATATTCAAGTAAATCGATGAGTTTCCCCTTTACCTTCTTCACGTTCCTAACTTATCCCTAATGTAGGTATCTTTTTCTCACATAACTAACTAACTAACTAACCATCACGCCGTTTCTCCGCAGGGGTAGGCAGAGAGGACGGACCGCCATATAACTCTGTCTTGGCACACACTCCTTGCTTCATTTACATTCATACATCGTCTCATACATACTCTTCTGTTATTCTGACTCTTCACATGACCCGATTCAAGTATTTGATTTACTTGATCGTGCCATGTCTTTCTCGAGCGTCCTCGACTTCTTTTTCCATTCACTTTCGCATCATATATTCTTTTCACACTCCTTTTTTCGTTCATTCGCTCTACATGCCCAAACCATCTAAGCGTCCCTTTCTTGATCCTATTCATTACGCTCACATCAGCCTTGCATTCTTTCCGGATATCCACATTTTTAATACGATCACACATGGTTTTACCGCACATACGTCTCAAAGATCTCATTTACACAGCATTCAGTCTACTTTCATCCTTCCTCTGCTAGTTCCATGCCTCACTGCCATTCATCAGGGTTTGTATAAGTACTACATTGTGGACTGCTAGCTTCGCTTCTTTGGACAATTTATTATTTGCGCCAACAGAGTTCAATCCTCCATTAATGGAGTTTCCTGCATTCACCCTTCTTTCAATATCCTTATCAGCCTTATAATAATAATAACATAATAACACTTAATAACTGGTAAAAGTTTTCAATTAACATTTTTTTCTATTTGTGGTTAGTTTAGGTTTTATTCTGAAATATCAATGGTATTTTATGAACTGATTGACTGCCGAAATAATTTTTGGAATGCCAAAACACAGAATCTATTAAGTACTCTTACAGTAATTTTTTCTCTTTAATTTTGCCATAATTCTTTTAAAATATTTTTGTTTCAATGAGAAATCCACAGAGTTTCAAAAGCACGAACGGTACATAATTTAATCAAAAACTCAATACCTCTTAGAGCTTTTTTATGTAGCATCGAAAGCTTATCTTCCCGATAACACCGTGTGCTTAATTGACTCGCCACGTTTGTTCGGTAAGGCTTTAGTTAGCCCCCCGCCCGACACGTGTTACGGTATGTTGTGTTGTTCTTGTGGCGCGTACATACTTGAGAGCTTTTGAAGTATCGTGTTCGTAAAGCTTTGTCGATAGATTGGACTTTGGAAGTATTTTGTGTGGGGCAGTCAGTTTTCAATGATTGGATTGGTTGATGATTAAATAAAGGTTTGTTTTTATTTTTCTTGTGCTCTATCTTGTCGAAGGTTGGCTATCATCACAGCAATCTTCAACGTGTATACTCCACCCACAAGGAACAAGTCAGATAAGCTACACTCATCAATCACATAATTTTCGAAGTTATGCGACGTCTTCTTCTACTACATCTTTTACCAATCTTACCCTGGAATATCATCGGGTTATCTATTTGTCTAACTAACTATCGCGCCATTACCGCCCAAGGGTAGACGGAGAGGACGAACTGCCATACGCTGTTTGCTTCATTGACATTCATACATCGTCTTATGGCCTCTTGACATGCCCCGACTCAAGTATTTGATTCACTTGACCATACCATGTCTTCCTCGACGTCCCGTCATATATTATTTTCACACTACTTTCTTCATTCAGTCACTCTACATGTCCAAACTATCTAAGCGTCCTTTTTTAATCCTATTCATTACTCTTACATCAACCTTGCATTATTTTCGGATATCTACATTTTTAACATAGTCATACACGGTTTTACTTCGTATGAACGTGTGGAAATTATAAATAAATTTTGATCATAAATTAGAAGAACAGATTCGTTTTGAAAATGCCACACTGAAAACAGGTCAAAACTCCACATATATTTTAAAGTTTTCTACAACCCACAATCTCATTATCCAAAGCCAAATATTACATTGCCAGTGTGGGGCTTATATCTTGTGCGTATTTATAATTAAGACGATGTTTGCAAAAATCCAAAAATAAATCTCAGATAATAATACATTCTTATGTTTTTACTCTTATTGCAGGGCGATATTTTTGCATTTCAAGTTCGACAGGTAAAAAATCAAGTTTTGATCATCCGCTGATACTCCCTGGTGATTTTATGCGAAGCGTCATTCACTTATCCTCTCAAACGGCCCAAGTGAAAAAACATGTTGAGATAAACAGAAATCATGAGCAATAAAAAATATTTCGTAACATTCATTAAATTGCAGCTTCCCAAATGATCTGAGTAGCCAGCGTAAGATTGTGTACGAATACAAAAAAACGGGTTATAATTTATTGAGGGCTTTGAATGCTTTTAATTTGCTGTAGTAATACTAATTAAAAGTTCTAAAAATATTATGTTATCGGTTGTAACAATGAGCTTTTCTTCTAATTAACCTTCTCCAATTTAAAGTTCGTCTTTCACCTTGACGGCCTCCGTGGTCGAGTTGTAAAACGCTTGACTACGAATCTGGAGGGCACGGGTTCAAACGCCGCGTACTGGAAGATACTCTATGTATTGACCTGGTGAAAGACCATCATTCAGAATCGAAACGTTGCTTGAAATGGCTTTAGCCGTGTTTGGTGACCACAAATGAATAGCCAGGTATTTCCCGACCTTCCTCTTTCCCACCAAATTCCCCTCCCCGCTACCTTCAACCTCACGACATTCCCTGATTGGGGATGCCATAGCCTTACTGGCTCTAGACGGTTGTTAGCAGTTGGGACTCTTGTGCTGTACGAACTATAAAAATAAAAAAGTCTTATTTGTAATAATCCCAACCTAAAAAAAATCATAACCTAAAATTCAGTATCTACCTGGTTGGATTTTGAAAAAAATAATTAACTCCGGGAATATACATATACGAGTACATATAATATATTCAATATTCTCACTGAGTAACCTGAAGCGACAAAAAGATTTTTTTAAATCCGAAACTTGTGTCGCTTGACACAAGCCTTCTCTCAAATGGTAAATATATAGTAGATGGCTGAAGGGTTACAAAAGTTTTCAGAATCAAACAAGAGTCAGAGCTTTCGATGCAAAAATAAAAACTGATCTCAGCTGCATATTTAGTTCATTTTTGACCAAAGTATCGCTTTAGCCCTTTTGCCTTTCCAGCGACGATATTTGCCCTCATGATGGTCACTGAAAAGCAGTGTGAAACGTTGGCCCAAGAAACCTCTTCTCCCCAAGCGTGATGACTTTTGAAAGACAATTTTTAGAGAATGACTCATTCGAGGATAACATATTGAGATAGTCATCAATGTCCCACATAAAAAAAGCTTTCAATAAAATCTTGTACGTAATAAACAACAACAGTACAGTTGTTTTGACTGTTTGAGATTGTAAAGATAAATTATTGAGTACTGACATGATTTTACTTTTAAGTCTAACATCTTATTTTATTGTCATGATCAATGATTCGAAAATTGCAAACATGATTATTATCGGATATAATATTCGACATTATTCAGTATGGGCGTAGAGCAATATAATTCTTGAAACTATGAACTTTTGATTAAATCCTACACGTCATAAGGTTATTTTAAAGGTTTATTGAGGCAACTAGAACAATAGAATCATACCATTCGATTGCGTGTCAGCGTTTACAACATACGAGTATACCCACGTATTTTGCTGTTTGTATTCTGTTGTACCTGCTTTTCGGCTTGCAATATTTTTGGAAATATGTATTCTAATAACACAATGAAATTTAGAACATACCCAAATTTAAAACTCTTTTTGGATAAATGAACTATAAATACGTCTCCACTGAGCTCTATAACTAATGGACACTACAAAATATTTAAAAAAATAACGTATATAAACAGCTTGCTTAGAGAAATCAAATAATAGGAATTAAATACCATATTTTTATTTATAGTTTTGGTGTTCAATTTGTAGAACTCTATTATTAATATTGTGTTTTGCCATTTTAAGTTTTTTGTTTTTAGTGACAGCCGTTTCGACGTTTAAGGCCATTATCAAACTGTCCTGTCCTTATATTAAATTTAAATCAATTGAATTTTATAATAAAAATAGCATTTTGATAAAAGCTTCAAATGACTTAAAATATAAAAGAATAATCAGTTGTATATACAAACCCAGTCCACCTCAAAACAAGACATCCAATTAGGGCCCACTAAGAAAAACCTTTCTAATTTTCTTTTTTTACTTTGTAATTGAATATTATGCTAAAAAATACAATTACATCCTATTCCTGCACTGATACCTCAAACAAATAAAAAATAAATCATGAACAAATTAATTTTTAAAATCTTTTAATTTTACTATTTCTTATAGTGAATACCGCACAAGAGTCCCAACTGCTCCCAACCGTGAGCCAGTGACAATATGACATCCCCAATCGGGGTATGTTATTAGGCTTAAGGTAATGGGGAGGGAAAGGAGATGGGGAAGGGGAAGGTTGGAAAGTATCTGGCTATTCAGATTTGGTCACCAAACACGACTAAAGCCATCTCAACCAAGATTTCAATTCTGAATGGTAGTATTTCACCGGGGCGATACTTAAAGTATCTACCACTCTGAAACGTGCCGCAAATGTACTGTTTAGTAGTTTATATGAATTAAATGTATTTGACACATATTAATTAAATAAAATTGAAAAAACCGCGACCTTTGGTTTCGTAGTCGAGCGTCTTACCACTCGACCGTAGAGACCGTCAAACCGATGCTAAATAAAAATTTAAAAAAAGTTTCAGCAATTCCATTCCTTCTGTAAATGGTTTGTTTTTTGCTTTTCCCAACGGATCACATCAAAAAAATAAAGCGTAGATTTCGAATTCTTTCAATTAGTTTATGAATGAACACCCAACTTTCTTAATACAAATTTATTCAGCCTTAATCTCGAACTTCACGTTTATCCCAAGTAAAAGAGTATAAATAAACGACAGTTTTGATTGATTTTTTATTCTCCGCTTATCTCGGAGTATTTACACCTTAAGTGAAAAATATTGATGCTGCGTCACACCGCGCGAGATATCTGCCGATAAATAATACGAATATAAGACACTAATACCCAATTAATGTGACAGTAAATATCGGATTATCCCGGATTGAGTTTCTCTCGGATATACTGTATAGGGTTACCGATACTCGATGCGAGATTCTTGCATACATTTTGGTCACAGGCAAATGTATATGATTTTTTGTGTAATCATTTGAATAATTTCCTTTTTTTCATAGTACAGTCGACCCGCGGTAATCCGACAAACGTTTTGCAAGGCGGTGTCGGATTATCCAATTTGTCGGACTATAGAGTACCGCCCCCGACCCCTTGTAGTCCGGAACTCTTTGGAAAGGAGTACTTGTCATCCGACAAATTATAAAAATGGTGAGATATTCAAAGAAAATACAAGGTTTCATTTGATATAATTGACGAAATAAACACAGTGGCATTAGCAGGTATAAAAGAAAACAACCTTAACTGTTTATTAATGTATTATCTTACTTATTAAAATCTGTATATTTACTATGTTGTAAGCAAATTGTGTTCATTAAGTTTACACAAGAGTAAAGCCTTTGTCTCTCAGCCTCCTCAGAAGTATTTCATTTTTATTTATTTTCTATTGTTTTAAAGTTTATTTTGTAGAACTTTTATTTTATTTTTTTAAACAATAAATATTATTATATCAAATTTAAAAAAACAAGAGTCAAAAGTTTTGCTAGGTAATTATTTTTACTAATAATGCCTTCAGAAGGCGAAACAGCTGTCACGCGTGAAAATAATTACATAGCAGAACTTTTGACTAAGAATCGTTTTTTAAATTTGAGATAATAATAGTTATTGTTAAAAAAAATAAAAATAAAATCGTTGTATGATGCATTATTCTTTTCAGCCCATTGCGTACCCAATTCAAATGCGTTGATCGCATTTTTGTTCAAAAAAGCTGTTTCATCTGCATTGTGCGCCTGTGAAGGGAAAAGATCTAAATCTTGAACTTTTTGTAAAAATCCTAATTTACATGGCTCTATGCAGGATTCGTCTTTAGAGAGTTTTTCTCTTGTTACCGCCATCAAAGTATTCTATGATGATTTTGAATCGTTCTAACCATCTCTTGCTAGCTATAAAGTGTTTTTTTTTTTGCTTTCATGACCAATATGGGCTCAGAGATAGGTGTATGCATGTTTCTTTAATAAAGAAACCACATTTACAAAGCTTAAGGCATGTCGAATTACAGGGGGCGCCGGATTGGACAGGGGCCGGATTACCGCGGGTCGACTGTACTACAAATGAACATGAATTTACGTACTTTTAGTTTTACTAATGTTAATGAATTTCTCTCGCATCCAAAATCGACCAAATAACAAAATAATCCACCCCTATAGTCCTGTGGAAAAAATAACGTCACGGGCTTCGTCGAAAAGGAAAACAAAGTTCCAATGAACATATTCCTTTACCATTTAGATAATGCTAGAAAGCTCACACATCAAATTTTATTTTTGAAAGAAAGACAAACATTCCCGGGTTACCCATATAACCCGACAATATTTGAAAAACTCCTACTACCATCACAATAAGCGGAAGATGTTGCTTGTGCAATGATGGAGGACTTAGCTAGGGGAGGAATTGAATCCACGACTCCCGGATGGGAATCCGACGCGTTTGTCCACTCAGCTACTAGCTGGTCATATATTTAAAAAAAAAACATGCTTATTGTCTGGAAAACGAAATAATCTACCCGTATAGCTGCGGAAGAAGAGATTCTGAGACGCAACTTACAGTAGAAAGTAGTCTGCCAAATTAGTTATGGGTTTATATATTACGTACGAGTATAATTTAAAAAAATTTAAAGTTTTTAAATTGAAATCTAGTTACATATATATAATATAGTCAACACGAGTAGATGTTAAGCTTTCTTTAATATGTCTTTATTAATCACTTTCTGAATTCTGCTGTTTTCAGACGATAACTCAATAATTGTAAAAAATGACACTATATACATTTTTTTTGCTTTTATACGTTTCTTCTAACACTCCATCTTTATCTAGCATCAAGTACGAATCACCCTGTACATTGATAGTAGCACCAAGCGTTTTAAGAATTTGCATAAAGTAATATACTTTTACAAGTTGTGTGAATTTCTCCTCATTGATGTAATTGTCACCACTGTATTAAAATAAATTTATTAACTTCTTAAAAAATATATACGAGTATACATGAATACTAACATTTTCTGTATTTTTTTATAGTAGCATTTATATTATTTTTAATGGCTAAAAATAATATTTTTACGTAGAAAAATATGTCCATGAAGTATCAACAATTATTAACAATTGCAAAACAAGATTTAGGTTAATTCCTTTGGTTTAAGGAATGTGTTTGATTTTTTCTAAATTCGTAAATATTCTCAATAATTGTTTCTTTTTCTAACTGCTCATTTTCTGTATAAACAACCACACTTGTGCGTAGATGCAAGAGCGTGATAAGTTGATCACTGATCGAACAGATCATGTTGGTGAATGTCCCCGTGTTATTAGCCGCGCGTTAAGGCAGTGTGGCAAATGTAAACACCTGTACGGGGGTTGCATACTGATGGCGATGCTTAATGGTAAATTATAGGCTGTGGTATTATGGTAATATGATAAGGGATGGCGAACCTATTATACGAACCTGAATATTTGCCAATTTGACATGTAAAATAATATGAAAAATTAATTTGTTGATACATTTAGGGATTGTTACCAGTTTAATCCACACAAACATTTGGATACAAAAAAAATATTCAAAAGTTGACAATGCTACAAAACCTTTTTTTTTAGATTTCTGCCTTTGCTTCTAAGCCCCTCATATGTTCACACCTCATCTGGAGTGGACGATACTCTCAGTATAGCCTTGGTGAGAAGCAACATTTCAAAATCGAGACGTAGGTTGAAATGATATAATCTATCTTAAGTGACCCTTTTAGAATTTCTGGGTACTCCAAAATAATTATGTTTCACCTTTTCTTTTTCCTCCGCATTTGCTTTTGTCTCGGTGACATGGTTCACTTTTTCTAGGCAGATAGGATTCTAGTCCAGAATCACACAAAAAAAGAAAACGCCAGCTTATTTATTTTATTATTTAGTCTAGCATAAACTATGGAGGTTCAATTGTAACGCTACCATTTTGGCCAAGCGTAAGGAAAAATCTTGTATCCCACTGCCTTTTAAAAATGTTTTTTTAAGAATAAAGTATTCTGACAAATTAAAAGATATAAGTTTACTATCGCTGGAATAAAGTATCGAGTGTAGCAGTGTCACATAAAGCGGTTAACCTCCATTTAGTATATTGGCACTTGCGTTCAGAAGGTTTAATTAACGTTGAAAAATTATCACTTCTTTCATACTTTTATAAAGAGCCTGATATTTTTAAATAAATTTTTTTTATTACAAATGTAATTCGAAAGTTCTTCAAGTACTTGTTATTAATATTTAATCAGTCCAATATCTTTGATGTAACTGTTTACAAATAGAAGTTGCAGAGTAGTTCATAAAAACCCACGAAATACCAAATAACCATTTAGAAAAAAAATACATAATTTGATCTACTGACAATAAAAAATAAACTTTTTGAAAATTTTCGTTCATATATTTTTTTCAGGTATTATGATAATGACTTGTGTTTTTTTGTAATACGCTAATGTTCTTATACTTTTATACGAGTGTTTAAAAACAGATGGAGTTTTGATAAGCTGCCTTGAGGCATGCCGTAGGTGATTGATACCTAATTTACTTCTAGGAATATATTTTGTGTTATTGAAATGAAGATGGATTTTGACCTATTGGTTTAATAATTTTCGAAGCTCTACACCTTCACACGTGTAAGAATTTCTATTTTTTAAGAGCTTAAGTGCCAATTTGGTCAAAAATGAGTTAAACATGCACTTTTAATCAGTTTTTTTTGCATCGAATGTTTGGAGACTCGTTTGATTCTAAAGACTTTTGTGGGCCTTCAGCCATCTAAAATATATTCACCGTTTGGAAGAAAATTTGACTTAGGCGACACAAGTTCGGGAATTTTTATCTTATTTTTAAGGTAATTTTTTGAGAGCATTAAATTACTTTTTTTTTTCAAAATCCAACCAGGTACTGAAAACTAAGTCCTTTGGTTTAAACTTCATTCTTCAGCTTTTTTGCCTTTCCAGTGACGATGTGGTGGTTTGCGTTCATTGCTGATACCGCGCGTTGACAGTTTTGTAACCGGTATGCGCACAACGCGCCACGTGCGTTTTGCCGCCTCTTCACTTTGAAACGATCTAAAACAGACGCAGCCATGTGGTTTTGAGTCGTACCACAGGGCACAGAGAAACCCGTCACTGTCTGTTAGTTTAATTTGATCCGTCATTCATATGGCATTATTATATTTAAATTTTAGTTAGAAATTAACGTGTTAACGGTATTAAATGCCTTTATTTAATCCAAGAAAAAAAATCCAAGAGTGTGCGGTTATCAGAAACTATTTCAGAAAAGGCTGCAATTGCATTTGTACTTGAAACTTTGTTAAAAGGAAGAATGGGGAGAGAGCTTTCCTCGCAGTCTTTTGTGTGATGTTAAAATGTATTAAAATAATGAGAAAGCCTCACTTTTTTTTAAATATTTAAAAACAAAAAAGAAAAAAATTAAATTGTTCTAACAAAATTCAAGCCGAACACCAAACCATAGCGTTGAAATCCGTTCCATTACAGTCAATTTGCTGATTCGCAATTTTCTTATAAACAACCTGTAGCAAATCTTCATCATCTAGATAGACGTAATGATTTTAATACTGTAATAACCGTCGGAGCCTTTTCTGGTAACAGCCTTAAGGTTCCGACTACGATCTGAGCGGAAACTCTACAGTTAATTACATACTACGAATAGAACGAATTGAATTATAATACGATATTATAATGCAGCGAGGGAGAAGATTACCCTAAAGGCCCACTTTGATAATATTGTAAGTATTTATTGTTCGTCTGATCATTTTATAGATTGCAATTTTAGTGTTATTGATTGAAAACGTAAGATTTCTATTTAATACAACTATGGAGCGTTATAAGTAAGGTGTGTTATTATCTACATTCATATGTCAGAAGCTGATTTAGCCGATGGGTATGTGATAGGATGGATACGAGAGGAACGGAAGACGTGAGTGAGAATCGTGATTAATAGCACGATATCGTATTATATATTTATGCGTGAAGTCTAATCAGTTTAATGGTGTCACAGTTTCTTCTGTCGAAAAAAAACGTTGTTTCGAATATAATGCCCAATGAACCTATTTCTGTTGACAAAATATTACATTAATAGTTGTGTACTATTGAAGTATCTGTGGGTCCTGCACATTATTATTATTATTGAAAATGTCTTCATTAGAAAAGCGTAGGAAAAGCTTTGATTTAATTTTCATTTACAAAATTATTAATTGTTTTACTGACTCACCTTTTCTGTTGCAACTTATCCAGTTCAACATTCCTTGCCGTAGACTCAGAAACAATGAATTGCTGTTCCTCAATCATCACAATACTAATTATGGCTATAATTCTCCAATGTCCAGAGTGTCAAGACTTGTTAACTCAAGCCATGGTCTTGAAAATTTTGGTGGCAGTCTAAATGATTTTTGTCATTCTTTATGACTCTATCAAAACTTTGACTAGACCATGGCTTAAATGTTCTCTTTTATGTTTATTTTGCCTTATATTTGTCATCGTTTCGTTTATTTTTATGTATTTGCTATTCCTTCTCTGTTGCTCTTTTTTCCATTTCGTGTTTTATGTGTGTTTTTTGTAATTGGACTTTAGTCTGTTAATTTATAAACAAATAAATTATGCCCAATTTCTGAGAGGCTAACTTTACTCTGGCTTTGATGGAGCCCACGTACCTCAGCTGGTTACTTAAAGTTAAACCAAGCATTTCAATGGAAGGCTTGTTGGAAAGATTACTTCCGCTAAAGAAGACGAAATTATCATTAGTCATAATCAGACATGATCAGAACAAATTAGATGTAGGTCTAATCAAAGTATAATAATTTATGTTTTCATAGAAAGCAATCACTTTAATGTTTGACCTATTTAAAGAAATTTAAAAATAACTTTGCATAATACCACGAATATTATTTTCATTTTTATAACCGACCGGTTTCGCTTAGTATAAGCATACTCAGGGTACAAAATCAAACTAAATACATAATACAAAGTGTGCAGTTATATATACATTCAGAGGGAGAGACAAAATGCCAACTGAGAAGGTGATTAAAGAAAAATGATACATTTTGTGAGTTTCCAGGAAATTTACCTAATATTGGACTACTGGATAAATTTACCTGATTATTAAGAATAGGATCTATAAATAATATTATTCTTTAATAACATTCTCATTTGACGTTTTATCTCTTTCAATTTATATTATCTGTCTCTTTCTCTCTGCTCCTTTGTTATAATTTGAATGTTATTCTTTTGTTTTCTCATTGTTGACCGTCTAGAGCCAGTGAGACTATGGCATCCCCAAATAGGGTATGTTGTGAGACTGAAGGTAGTGGGGAGGGGAAGGAGATAGGGAAGAGGAAAGTTGAGAAGTACCTGGCTATTCAAATCTGGTCACCAAACACGGCTAAAACGATTTCAAGCAACGTTTCGATTCTGAATGGTGATCTTTCACCAGGGCGATACTTATAGTATCTACCACTCTGGGGTAAATCATAATTTGTTCTTTGTATATGTATATAATATATAACCGAACCTTTTGTATTTTTTTTTTAGTTTAATTTTGTTCCATAATGATACTTAGGCTAAGCGTAACCGGTCGGTCACAAAAATTTAAATAATATTCTTAGTCTTATACAAAGTTATTTTTTCATTTATTTAGTAATAGTTTAGTTATGTACCTACTTATTATTGTGAAATTTTAACTGGCTTATTATTTTGTGTTAGAGAGGATGACTCTGGCCAGGCGGCCCACTCCCGGCGTTGCACGGAGGCGGAGGAAGTCACGTCATTAGTGGACCAGGCGCCGGTGGGAGGGGTCTGCCTCACAATGATGTCGAGTGGTAAGACGCTCGACTACAAATTCAGAGGTCGCGGGTTAAAACCCAGCGTGCGCAAATAAATTAAATTAATAATAATAATAATAATAAAAGTTTTATTCCGGAAGGTATGCAGGAGTAGTGCAATGCAATACCTTCCATAATTGATATCAATACATTGTAATAATAATAGTAACAAAATAATAATGAACAGAAATTCATAAGAAATAAATAAATAAGTAAATAATAAAATAAAAATATATGAAAATAAAATAATAATAATGATGATAAAAAATAAAAAGAAAAAAAAATAAAAAAAGTAAAAAATAAATAAAGAATGTAAGTAAGAAAATATTAATGGAGTATATTAGGCCTCATTTCTACAAAACGCCATCAAGAAGGAGTCCATCCTGGTAGCGTTAAGATTAAATTAATACATGTCATAACACTTATAATCCTTGAAATAATAAAATCTTTTTATTACTGTATCCATTCACTTTCGCATCATATATTCTTTTTACGAGCGGTATTCACTATAAGAGCTAAAGTTTTTATTATGAACTTTCATCATTTAAAATGTATTCACTATTTACTATGAGCTGTATTAACTATAAGAAAGAAAGTTTTCATTATGTACTTTCATCATTTAAAATGTATTTATTATTATATGTATCCATGCTCATTCTCATGACATTCGTAAGTTATTTTGATGGTATATTAAACCAAACGATCAAAATTACCATACTTATCATTACATTAAAGCCAGGCGCGCACGGGTTTCACGGCAACAGTTTAGTCACTTTCACTGTCTTCCAATCGAGCCCGCACACGGTGAGTGACTGTCGCCCGTCGCCCTTTCATCGGATTTCGATCAGGCGGATGAGTCACCAAATGATATTTTGTCACCCGTGCGCGAGCGCCCATATAAAAGTACTCTCTACAGACACGGTGACAGTTACGTCACTCAAAAGTCACCGGCCAGTGGAACTAAAAAGTCACCCTAATGTCACGTCGCTGCGTGCGCGGACCTCCATACACTTTAATAGATTTGGAGATGGTGACGAAACTGTTGCCGTGACAAAAGTCACCCGTGCGCGCCTGGCCTAAGTCATCCGTTCTAAAAAGAGTTTTCATGTATCTCTCAATGCTACAAAAAGTTTCGGGGTCAAAGGTCAAGTTGTCGCGATAGCTCAATTGTTGGAGTTATCGTCTGGACGACGTTCGAATCCCGGCCGTACCAATATGTGTTTTGATTGTGTAGTTATTTAATTTTATGAGAAACTATTTAGTAAGACATACACACATATATATATATATATATATTTTAAAAGCCCAACGACAAATTACGTTAACCCTTCATAATAAAGCCTAAGCAAGGAGTTTGCACTTAGCACCAGTGGCGGCTCGTGAGTTTTTAGTGTGCTATAATGCTAAGATTGAAAAATACGACAGTGTTAGTGTTGTTGTAGCCGAAAATGATTTTAATTTTTTTTTCAAGATTTTATTTTATGTCTGAAGATTTTCAGGATTTTTCAGTTTTGGTGGTGCACTGCACGGATTTCTGAAAAATGTTCATAGAAAAAGTTTAATTTTCGAAAAAAAAAAAAAAGTTTTCGGCTACAACAACATCAATGATGATGTTTTTTTTCAATCATACCATTCTAGCACACTAAAAAGTCACGAGCCGCCACTGCTTAGCACCACCTACAAACTACACGTATGCATAAATACAAATATATCGTTCTTCCTCTTTACACAATCGCCCCTCAATGAGATTTAATTTAGTTGTTCGTCTTACTGACAGCCCACGTGAGATCGTGTGTGCCCATTCGCCCCAGTCTTTCCTCTTGTTAACCCACGCTTAGAATTAAACCTCTAACTTCCCAATTTAATCCTACAATGAAAGCACCTTCGAGATAGATTTGTTTCGGCTCGAAGCAGTAAAGCTTTTGTGCCATTATTTCGATAAGAGCGAATTAACGTTTTCTATTTGCCAATTTGTTGCTTTCCAGAAGCGAACTTTTTAGCACCTGAATTGTTCAAAATGATTTTTTCGTCAATTACTGGCCAACAAAAATGTTTTTGTTTTTGTTTTGATGTGTCAAATAAGCGAGCAATTTTGAGTTTGAAACAGGTTTTTGCAATGGGAAATATAAAGTGAAGGCAGTAAGTACACCTTTTTTTTTACAAAGAAAGACAAACATTCCACGGTTACGAAAAACATGACAAAATTTGAACAACTACTATCACCGTAATAAGCGGAATATGTTGCTTGGCAATAATGGAAGACAAAGTTATCAGAGGAATTAAACCCACGACGCGGGTGGGAATACGACGCGTTTGTCCACCCAGCTACTAACCGGTCATATCGACGGCCTCCCTGGTCGAGTGGTAAGACGCTCGACTACGTATCCAAAGGTCGGGGGTTCAAACCCAGCGTGCGCTAATAACTTTTATCCAATTAATATGTGTCATAACACACTTAATTCATATAAAATAAAGTTAAGTTTATTTGCGGTACGTTCCAGAGTGGTAGATAATCTATGTATCGCTCTGGTGAAAGACCACCATTCACAATCGAAACGTTGCTTGAAATGGCTTTAGCCGTGTTTGGTGACCTAGAGAGATCTAAATAGCCAAATGCTTCTCAACCTATCTCTTCTCCATCTCCTTCCCCTCTTCAAAACCTTCAGACTCAAAAGGTACCCCCATTTGGGGATGCCATAGTCTCATTGGCTCTAGACGGTTGGGGGCAGTTGGGACTCTTGTGCGGTATTCAATATAATAAAATATACATATCAATAATATATATTCCTGCATCGTTCATATTTTACTTTTAAAGTGCTGTATGTTATTTGATTTCACGTCTGAAGAAATCCGTTGGTTGAAGAAGTCGTCGCGAAAATTTTCTAGAGCAGCGTCGTCATCGAAAATATGAAAGTCTCATGAAAAAAGCTCATGGCAAGAGGGAAGATGTGGATTAACCTAAAAACCGTGAAATGTTGGCAGTTCGATGGCGTTTTCCCCATAAACAAGAGAAATCATTCTAGCAGCATCCGATACTTCAACTCCTCGGTAAAATTATTAACACAAACTTAGTTTTTTAAACGTTTTCATAAAAATGATAGTATGGCTTCGAAATGACTTTGAAATAATGCATTCAAATAATATTTCTAAAGTGTTGCCATGAAAATCAAAATTGTTAAAAATTATGCATCATCTCATTAATTTGATGATGACCTGTCTTTAATTAAAAACTAAATAAAAAATAATGATAGCTATTTAATCTTCATTGACATAAATCAAAACTTGTTCACACCTTACTTCAAATAATATTTCTGGTTTATTTTCCCACGACAGATGCATATAAAATATTAAAGTACTTAATCAAAATGCATGAGGCATTTCATTAGCAGCTATCTTGCGTCAATGACAAGTAATGATGGATTCATATACAATTTTATTCATTCGGTTGCAACTAATGAGACAGCCGACTGCTAACTACCTTCTTATGCATTATGTGCTCCTGGTAGTTGGATCGTATATATTCTTGAATTAAAGAAAGAGCTTTTAATTAAGAAATGATGTAACAGATATAATTTCAATATTCATTCCTGAAATGTACTTTCTAACTAACCGTCATGTTATCTATGTTACGTTAGTGCGGTAAAACCGTGTATGACCGTATTAAAAATGGGGATATCCGGAAAGAATTCAAGGCTGATGTGAGCGTAATGAATAGAATCAAGAAAGGGACGCTTAGATGGTTTGGGCATGTAGAGTGAATGAACGAAGAAAGGAGTGTGAAAAGAATATATAATGCGAAAGTGAATGAAATAAGAAGTTGAGTACGCCCGAGAAAGACATGGCACGATCAAGTTAATCAAATACTTGAATCGGGTCATGTGAAGAGTCAGAATAACAGAAGAGTATGTATGAATGTGAGTGAAGCAAGGAATGTGGGCCAAGACAGAGTAATGTGGCAGTCCGTCCTCTCTGTCTACCCCTGCGGCGAAACGGCGTGATTGTTAGTTAGTTAGTTAATCATGTTATCTTTTCAAGAAAACACTTTATTTGGTGTCACCAAAGTTCTATTATTTTGATTGATGGCCACCGTAGCGTTTTGGTACACTTGAATATTACTTGAATAGTTGCTTTATTCCTTTATATAAAACACTTTACAAAAGCTTTTTTTTTTTTTTTGATTTTTTGTAATCCTCTGCTAACTAGCTGGGACTTATTCAAATACCCCTCATAATGTCTATCTAACTAGTACTGCGGCTCATTAGACCTTATTACTATCACCATCTGATGGTTGTATTTAATTGACTGAATTTAAGTTTACAATAGTGAGTTAGGGAAAATGTCTTTACTGGATAAAAAACTCTAAATAAAAGCTCTCATCTCTGTATTGTTTACAACAAAGGGTACTTTATCACCACCCGATGTTGTGAGACAGGTTAGAGAAGGAGCGGTATTATTTACGCAATCCTTGAAGAGGTAGGAAATACTTATTTTTTATTAGGTTTTTTCAAAAACCTAATAAATATACCATTATTACGTACCTGACGCCAACTACCATATAAACTGATTTCCCTCTGATGTCTGCCGAGTTTATAGCACGTTCACCAGAGCACAGTGGATCAATGTCGGTAGATCTTCTCATCAATTAGGTATATTCCCAATTTATATCGAAAGGCAGAAATATCTTCATGCTCTAGGTGTTAATGATGATTACTTAGTTGAGTGAACCACACAAAAATGACTTTACAGGTGTTGTAAAAAACATTGAAAAAAACTTTCCTCCTTTCTACATAAAACGTAGGGCTCATATGTTGTGTCCTATATGAGACTGTTATATACCCGTCATATAAAGCCTCCAAAACCTGTTACAGAGGAGTTCTATCATTTACTCGCGAAGTGTTACGTTTAGCCTTTTCTCGGATAACCAATTGGCTTTTACCAATTGCTCATTTACAAAGTGTGTTAATGGAAATTTTGAGCTGAAATCACTTTTCTCATTAAATATAACTTCGAGAAAAAAATTCAACCGTCACCAATGCTTCAAAACCTCCACAGCTTTTTGATCAATGGTCATAATTGCTGACAACCTTTTATGTATCTCTAGTTGGTGTTAATTAACCTACAAGATTGTGACTACTTGAATAAGATTTATAGCCATTCAATTAAATAAGCCGTCAAAGTCAAATCAATCTGCTTGTACGAAACTGATAAAAATTCTCCCTTATACGACAAGAAATGATAAAATTATTTGTTATTGTTAAATTGGTTAATTTAATCAAATATTCAATTGATCGAGAAACATCATATGTAAAAGCATTTCTTATAAGTATAAATATTACTTATTTATTTACATAGACGACGTGCGATGTTTACTTGAATAACTCATCCAGTTCAACATTCCTTGCCATAGACTCAACAATGAATTGCTGTTCCTTAATCATCATTCTACTAATTCCGGGTATCATTCTTTACTTTTTTTTATTTTTATATGAATACCGTACAAGAGTCTCAACTGCTCTCAACCGTCTAGAGCCAGTGAGACTATGGCATCCCCAAATAGGGTATGTTGTGAGGCTGAAGGTACTGGGGAGGGAAAGGAGATTGGGAAGAGGAAGGTTGGGAAGTACCTGGCTATTCAGATCTGGTCACCAAACACGGCTAAAGCCATTTCAAGCAACGTTTCAATTCTGAATGGTGGTCTTTCACCAGGGCGATACTTAGAGTATCTACCACTCTGGATAACCATACTGTTCAGAATGCCAAGACTTGTTAACTCAAGCCATGGTCTTGAAATTTTTGGTACCAGTCTAAATGATTTTTTGCATTCTTTACGACTCTACCAAAACTTTGACTTGACCTTGCCTTTGATTTGAATTTTCTTTCTAATGTATAATTATCTATGTGCTGTTCTTTCCCTGTTGCCTTTTTTCCCATTTAGTGTTAAGTATTTTTTTATAACGGACAATAGTCCATTAGTTTATAAATAAATAAATACAAGCATTGATTTTGAAGCTCTATTCACAAGTTAGTATAATAATCGATGATACTTTTGAAAAAAAAGTATGTTAATTGTCTTAAAAACCTGTAATAATGTCATTAGCAAAAACGAAAAATAATACTGGTCCCAAATGCGAACCCCGCGGAACGCCGGTTAAAAAAATATTAATTTCTTGGTATAATAATATTCACTCCAATGTCTTGAACATAATATGAAAAACGAAAAATACAAGTTGACCCAATTTATTACACGGATGAAGATTAACCCTTATCTTGGCAGTGTAACTTATATTTTACACCAACTTTGGTATCTTTTATTTTTTTAACAAATATTTTAACATTTTAGCTATGACAAGACATTATAAAATCTCTTTTTTTCGTCCTGTCAATTGTTAACCCCTATGGTCAGTTTTAATACATATTGTAGTTTATTATCTTATTTTTATCTTCCAATTATAATTTTTACCTTGCCAAGTTAGGGGCTAATACGAAAACTCAGCATACAAAGACTCCGCACTTCAGGTCTACGTAGTGTACGTGACTAGTACGAGTACAGTTCCGCAGAGTTGTTCCGGATCTAAGCATGCAGCGTAAGATCGGTAAGATCATACCAACGTTAATAAATTATCAAAAAACATGAAATAATGAATTGCTGTTCCTCAATCATTTCGCCACTAACTATGGGTATCATTCTCCACTGTCCAGAATTTCGAGACTTGTTAACTCAAGCCATGGTCTCGAAATTTTTGGTAGCAGTCTAAATGATTTTTTTCATTCTTTACGACTCTACCAAAACTTTGACTTGACCTTGGCTTTGATTTGAATTTTCTTTCGTATGTATATTTTGTCCTATTTTTGTCATTGATTTTATTTGATTATGTACGAGTATGTGCTGTTCTTTCTCTGGTACTCTTTTTTTCCCATTTCGCGTTTTGTATTTTTTTGTAATTGGACTTTAGTCCGTTAATTTATAAATAAATGAATGCACTTACCCACTATAACCACGTGCCCAAATACATCGTTGCCTCCGATATTGGAACAGTTCCACCTGTGGGTGCCAAAGCGTCTTCTACACTCCTCGGTGGCCAGTTTGACGCCGTCTCCAGCCGCCGCGAGCGCTGCCGGCGCGGCGCGACACAAGGCGCGCTGTCGCTCGTGCAGACCGGGGATGCGCGCGCATACCAACCCGCCGCCCAGTGAGATTGCCGCGCAGGTACTGGAACAAGAAATAACACGGTTAGTTTAACTATTTTCATTTTTCTTATTGACTACGTAGGGAGGCTTTTTTAAAGTGAATACCGCACCAGAGTCCCAACTGCTCCCAACCGTCTAGACCCAGTGGGACCATGGCATCCTCAATTGAGGTATGTTGTGAGGCTAAAGGTATAGGGGAGGGGAAGGAGATGGGGAAGAGAAAGGTTGGGAAGTACCTGGATTTTCAGATTTGGTCACAAACGGCTTAAGCCATTTCAATCAAGCATCGTTTTGATTCTGAATGGTGGTCTTTCACCAGGGCGACACTTTTTTTCTTTATTAAGTTCCTTATACATGACAAACTTTTGAATTTAATGCATGTAAGAAATAAGATTTAATTTTTACAAAATAAATACAAATTATAGTACCATATAGATACGCAAAAAAAAATTCAGGCAGTGGTGGTGATCAGGTCAATGAGGAGAAACTCTTTCAAGAGTCAATAGGATTTCACTTCTGAATCTCTCCTCACTGACATGAAATAAGTCGATATCGGAAGAGATTTTGTTCAGGAGCAAAATACTTCTCCCCACCGGCATAACCATTGGCAGGTTGGTCCTACAGGCAGGAAGATAGAATAATCTATGAAGACGCTATCTTAGATAGTCATCAGGAACATGGAGACTTACGCGTTCCAAAATAGCAGGGTTTACAATATAGCCTCGCAGCAGTCTGAAGAAGTGAGTGGCGGCATACCCCTCTCTCCTGAGCTGTAAGGAGTGGTCTGAAACTCTAAGGTTGAGGATCACAGCTATTTAATGACATGACCCGTATACTGGTAGACACTCTTCCACACTGTAAAACAATGAATTCAAAGTACTCCAATTTGAAAGACGTGCTACCAAAATGATATACGTCTTAACAATGAAGCAGTAAAAACACCGAAACAGTGAGCTCTTGTACTATTAATGTTTTTCTAGTTCGTAAATGTAAAGTTTCTAGTTCAACGAATCAAAAAACATATTTGACAACAAATCAACCATCGACTTGAGCATCCAAGTTAAGAAGGTGATATGATAATGAGTTACGTTACTCCACACAGCATCCCCAAAGATGATATAGACCCCGAAGGTAATTATTTTCACGAGAGCCTCCTGCGTGGAGTTAATGTAAAAAAATATTTTAATTTGTCAATATCATACAGCGAAACGAAAAAAGTTTTTTTAAATTTCTCTCTAATTGTACTATTTTTATTCGTAAATAAATCACAATATTTTGTACGTTCTCATCCTTATGCGGGTGTACTAAAATAATGTACACATAATGCTGTTTGGGCTACCGTTTACTGCAGCGCTTCGACAATTTTCGCGGAAGAGAAAGACTCGGTGATTATATTTTATGGGGTGTGTGAGATTGCACTAACCTCTCCATAGTCCAGAAAAATAATATTTATATTAATATTATTTGTTAATGACCCGAGAACTTTAAAAATTTGGCAGTCAACTTGTAGTTACATTTATCGGTACATTATAACATAAGATTAAAAACTCTCTAAGAACTGTATGGATGTCGTATGTAACTGTCGTTAGTAAGATATCTTTACCAAACAGAATTTGTACAAAAGTCTATATGGTTACCTACATTGTGATTTGAGAGCATTATAATAATAAAAATTACATATTTTCTTAATTTCATCTAAACTCGGGTTTCGCGAATTGACCTTTAGAATGCCGGATTCTTGCAAGGTACAACTTCCGTAGTGCATTGCTGACTGTAATTTCGTAATAACTCATTTGTGTTTTACAAATTGATGTTTTTGTCAATATGCTAACTTTTTTATTTTTCAAAATGTATGTTACTGACATTAGTGGTTTTACTGTAATAGCTACTTATATTCGGATAATTGTTTTTTTTCTCTCTATGCCACTAAAAAAAGTTTGATTAAGAAATATGAAGATTTTTTTGTCATTTTTATAATGTCTCTTTGAAAATAGATTTTTTCAGCCGTACTGGTAAGCAAACTTTAAAAATGTATTACTCGACTTTATTGATTGATTATTTTATTGAAAAGTGATTATAATTTATTTAAATATGCAGACAACAGGTTTTAAAGGACAAAAACTTATGTAAAGATAATGATGAATTTCCGGGTCCTATGGGACACATTGGCACATTAGAGGTTAAGGCACCGGGGCTCCATTGTAGCCAGAGTAAAGCTAGCCTCTCAGAAGTTGGGCGTGTTGTTGAGGGCCCGCAGATACTTTAATATTACACAACTGCTGACCTTGCACAAATCGCAAGTACGCCCCACTGTTGAATTTGGCATCTACCTCTGGTCTGGAGCCCCTAAATACCTGAAAAAGACCCTTGACTCTGTGCAGAAACGGGCGGTCCGTTTGATAGATTCTCCTATCTTAACAAACGGATTGCAAACTTTGGAGCACAGACGTCAGGTGGGAATGCTGTCCTTGTTCTACAGGTATTTCAATGGAAGATGCTCCGAGGAACTTGCGTCATTGATCCCTTCGGCACCGGTGTATAGTCGGGAAACTCGCCAAACGCGCGCCCAACATTTGTACACGGTTGACATTCAATACATGAGAATGGGTCCCTTTTACGACTCGTTTTTATGTTCAACAGCTCGGCTATGGAACGATTTGCTGACCTCTGTGTTTCCTCCCTCCTTCAACATGGGTTTCTTCAAGACCCAAGTTCACTCCTTCCTTTCTTCAAAAAAAACCCTCCGCACACCATCTCCAAAGATGACATAGGCCTTGAGGGAAATTATTTTCCTCGAGGCCTACTGTATGGAGTTATTGTAAAAAAAAAAGCGATGATAAAATTTGCATTAGACAAAAAAAACATATTACCAATTATATCAACATGTAAACACAAACGTACGTCCATTATTACTGAACAGATGTTTTTATTTCATACATCGTACACAATAATTATATTTAGAAAGCAGGCTACGGTCGACCGCAGCACTCTGATTAACGTGCACTCTCAAATTGCACATGATTAGAGTACAAATTATTGTAGTAAAATGTTTTCGCACCGCGGAGCCCATTACTGGACAAGAGTGTCGGGAAAATGTGGTTGTAACAACACTTATATCTCAATTTAAAGCGGCGTAGTAATGTTCTACTAATTACACACTTAGTACGGAGACTGGAACAATTTCTGGGTGGGATTTACAGCTTTCACAAAAGTGATAAAAATTACGGTGAATTTTTTTATAGTAGCTGAATGTGTTTTTACCAATTGCACAATATAAATAAATGTGTTTTTTTTTTGCTTTCATCTCTACAAATAATAATATAACAATAATAATAGTAAAGTTTTATTCCGGAAGGTATGCAGGAGTAGTGCAATGCAATACCTTTCATAATTGATATCAATACATAGTCATTAAAATGTTAACAAATAAAAATTAATAAAATCAAATAAAATAAAAATATTAATGGAGGATATTAGGCCTCGTCAATGCAAAACGCCATCAAGAGGGAGTCCATCCTGGCAGCGTTAAGATTGATGGGGCCAATAATTTACTCCAATGCGCTTCCATGCTTGAGTTCGGGATCTGACGGGATTCCATAATAAGGTCATTTCTGGAGTTGTTAATCCTTTCCCGCATTCCTGCTACCCTGGTTCTCATAAGGGCTGCAAATCCTGGAATAAAATTGAATGTTTGTCTGTTCGTCTTTTTGTCTGTTTGTTTTCGATTTTCTCGAAAAGTTTGTTTTTATTAGTGATGGGAAAATTTAGGAGCGTAGTTTAAATGAAATCAAATATTTAAAACTTTTGTCATATCCTTTAAAAATTAGTATGAAAAACATTGAACCTGCAATTTTCTATTTAGGTTAGCCCATAGATAACATATACCGCTCTGGTTAGCCACAGATGGAAAACGCAATTAGGTACCTACTTAAAATTAAAAAAAATATATCTTTTCGTTCATTTCCCATCAAACACGCATGGTGAATTGTTGTGGAGGAAGCCACATGGACCATGAAACATATTTTTAGTGACGACTTCAAATAAGTCTGATCAATGTCGATATCTGGTATTCCTGCTGGGATGACTTTATCAATTTGATCTGTTGTGCCTTTTTCGATCAACTAAATCAAAATGCGTGCATGTGTCAATCCTCTTTTTTGCCGTTCAATGGAAGACATACAACAGCGTGTCTCTCCAAAAACATGACGCTTGACAATAAAATCTGTGGAAGATTTCATTTTTTGTTTGAACAAACGAACGTAAATATCATGGCCTTCCATGGTACAAAAGCACTTCAATAAAAATATTTTATTTTTCTTTGAGTGGCATTGCAAAGCACGCCGGGTACTCGCTAGTTATTTTATAAATGTTTATGACTTATTCTTATGTAAAACGGTATTCGATTGGTAAGACACTCGACTACGAATCCGAAGGTCGCGGGTTCAAACCCGGCGTGCGCCAATTACTTATATTTAATTAATATATGTCGAAACACATTTAATTCAAATTCGATAATAATTATTCGATGATAGTGAACTTAATAAAGAAAAAAAAAAGTGTCGCACTGGTAAAGGAAAACCATTCAGAATCGAAACGTTGCTTGATTGAAATGGCTTTGGCCATTTGTGACCAGATCTGAATAGCCAGGTACTTCCTAACCTTCATCTTTCCCATCTCCTTCCTCTCACTTCTACCTTCAGCCTCACAACATACCCCAATTGGAGATGCTATAGTCTCACTGGCTCTAGGCGTTTGGGAGCAATTGGGACCCTGGTGCGGAATTCACTATACATATTTTTTAAAATTACTCGTACATATTTGAGGAGGAGCCGAAATGATAGCCAGTTTCCAATAGGGAAAAGCACAAGAAGAAAAAGATTTTGTTTCAAAGTGATTTAAATTTCTATTCAAGCTTACACCTTAATCCTTACACACTTTCAAATGGTAAAAAAAAAACAAGTATTTTCATAAATGTATCTGAGCTTTAAGTTTCATCCTTAAATCTATCTCCTTACAAAGCAATATAAAAAAAATCATACGGTTAGAGCTTTATCCTAGATCGTGTATACGACTTTTTTACTTTACACTCAGTGTTAAGTCAGTTGACTTAAGCCACTTACGCCATTGTTAACAAACAAACAATAGGTCCTCATTATCTTACTAAAAATACGTTCAGAGGTGTCTTTAAGAGCCTTTTAAAGATGTATGGTTTATGATAATAGCATTTAGAACCTTTTGACTTAAGCGTATCACAATTATTAATTGATACCGGTATAGGGGCACCGCTGACAGTTACGTTGTAATGTCTCCCTCTATCTCATAAACGATGCATGTAACGGAGAGAGTGGTTACAACGAGGCTCTCAGTGACAGGACTATGCGGTAAATCTCAACACAATTCAAATCCGAGGAGATTTATTATTTTTGTCCTGCGGCAGGAATGTTGGGTTGTTGAGTTTTGAAATGAAATTATATTTTATCAACTACTCTCGGTGAAATGTGTATAAACCTTCAATAATATATATGAAGATGAGATTACGACGTAATTAATCCCGTTTATTTGAAACGGCTGGCGTGAAACTGTTGTTTTTTAAATTCCATCGATGATAAAAAACAACGTTGTTTATGATCGTTACTTGTATTACGTGTACTAAAATCTACTTAATTAAAGCAGCAATATTTCACATCGATAAGAAATGTGTTTCTTGACAAAAAAACAAAAAAGTACCTTTTTTTGCTTCATGAAATTGCAAAGCAAAACTGGCATCTAAAATCGGCCGAACGTGTTTTTGCGCCGACCTTTTTTGAAGGTTCTATTTATGTTCAAAATTAGGTTGTAGTTTATTTCTTTATCGTAATATCAATCCTATTTTTGACCTTACCAGTTTCGTCTTGGTACAGATATTTTACATTCAATATTAAATTATATAATCTTTTTTTTTCACCCCTGACCTATATGTTTCAAATATCCTTTATTAAGTGTATATCAACCTGTTAGAAGAATTCCGTAGCAGGGTGAAACCGATGGATTAGTTGTGTTTTAAATCATACTATACTGTGTATCAAATTAAAAAGAATATCTTTGTGAACATTCAACTTGAATTTATTTAACTGTAATAAGTATTGCAATTAAATATATTCCACCAAGAATCTACAAAATAGTTAAAATTATAATTTGTATTTTTTTTTCGTAGAAAGTAATCACTTTGTGGTTCGACATATTTGATGAAAATGAAATTATAACTTTGTATAAGACAACAGATTTAATTTTAATTTTATGACGAACCGTTTTCGCTTGCCTAAGCATCATCATAGATATGTTTTCCGTAAACTCATCAAATTTCTCATTATTCTTTTATCACGTTTTCAGTTGACGTTTTGTCTCTTTCATTTCATACTATATCTCTCTTTCTATTTGTTTCTTTCTTTGTTATTCTTCAAATGTCATTTTATGGTTTTCTCACTATTCTCCTGTTTTATTTTATATTGTGTTCTCCCTCTGTATGTTTAAATAACCGCAGTTTTTTTTAAATTTGGTACCCTGATGATGCTTAAGGCTAAACGAAACCGATCGGCCATAAAAATTAAAATTAAATCTATGGTCTTATAAAAGGTTAGTATTTAATTTTCACCATATATATATATATATATTACTACCTCCGCCATTACTTCAATTCAAATGCGTTAAAACGCTACGATATATATATCGTATATATATATGTATATAAATTTGATGCATTCTATGAATATAATATTGACGCCAGTTTCAACTCATTTATTGCTGAATGCTTTTGCCGAGCTCCCAGCGCAGAACGTGTATCAATTTTTGTTTTAATATATAATAAATAACCATTTTCAATATTCGTAAAGCATGTTAACGTCATAATTCCACCCGTCCGCGTAACACCGGTCTGCAGAAGATGTCGGGTGGGCGAAAACAGCCACAAGTTCCATCAATAAATTTCAATATAAATTAAATAACTCACTCGCGTAGAATCTTGGAAGTGGCAACGGAAGGAAAGTTGAAAGGCACTATAATTAATATGAATTTTTATGTGAATTAAAAAAAATGTGTACAACATCATTCAAAATTAAAAGCTCGTTTTCAATAAAATATTGTTATTTTTGTATCACAAAGTAAAAAATAAATTTCAAGTTTAAGGGTCAGTACCCAAAAATACACACTTTTTTGGTTTTCTAGTACCAGCAAACTACAAATTATTTATGCGTAAACTTTGAACGGGTAGTTAAAAAAATGTCTAAGGTTTTTAGTAAATACAATTCTCAAACAGAAATCTTTCAAATTCTTTATAAAATGCATTCTTTAATTTTAGGTAAAACGTTTAAAAATACCTTTGCTGGTTTTAAAAATGAACCTTCTACTAATACTTCATAGAACTTAAAGGATTACAGTTAAAAAATTGTATTAATTGGAAACCTCAAACATTTTTCTAAATACCCATAGAAAATGCAGATAAATCATTTGTAATATTGCTTACATTGGCTTGCTTTTTTAGTATTTTTTGGTGCTGGCCCTTAACAGGGAAATATAAGCAAATCTAACCCAGCTGCGTAAAATACAACTCTCTTCAAAATAACCATAACTAAATTAATGAAATTAAACTAAACTTAAGAAATTAAAAAGTTGTATAGAATAATTGCTCCACATAACAAGTAACTTTACAGTGTAAAGGATATTACAAGCTATGTATCTACTTCATAAAAAATCATGCTTAGAAAAAGAATAAGATGTTTAAAGAGTTATTCTAAAAAAACCGTGGCCCAATAATTGACAAACAAAAAACTTTCTGATTCCTTTATTACTCATTATCACTTATTTTACTTGCCTACCCAAATATCATAATTTGTCTCCGTAGTGTTCTAGAAGTTTAATGTACCTTAATGCCTAACCTTTTTAAAAAATCTGACAAAATTGCAGCCATAATCTGTGCCATATACTCGCACCAAATGGTTAGAAAAATGGTCTAGCAGTGACACCATTAAAGTTATGATTTATATCATTTAAACTAAGATGGCTGCAAATTTTTGCATTAGGTTAATACCTTTTTTGGGTAATAAGAGGCTTCGGACTATAGGTGCCTACTAAACGCGCACTTGGTATCTTTGCTTAAAACATTATTGTTGTTTATAGAACCACTTATTGGTGTTAATCCCCTTTAAAGTTATCAGCAAGAGATCAAATACCAAAGGAAATCAGATTTAAATTCGTTTCTTCTGAATGAAACATATTTGTGTATTTTTTTTAAATAAAACGTTTTTATACAAACAAGTTATTTTTATTTTTAAATGGTTTCGCAATACAAGAATTCTAGGAGTTCGATCGTTGAAATAATTGGTCTAGAAATTCCTTGAATCTTTTCCCCACTATTAGGATGGTATCGGCATTCCCAGGAAAGGAATTCAGCGCTGCTGTGCGCATGCTCAAACTAAGACTTGCAACAGAGGCTGAAGTTATAGACCTAAAGCTTTTAACCGATTTTATATGTAATAATAATTATTTCTGACTGCATTCGAAAAAACAACGAAAATTGACAGTTTCAACGGAAAGATTCTCGATTATCTTGTATTTATTGGGCACAAATATATTTTTGTTTGCGGTTAAAAGACTGTTGTGACATGTTTTTTTCATAATAAACTTCTTGTGAATTTCGGTATTAGTTCTTGAAAAACTGCTTTTATCGGATTAAATAACTGTTCATGATTTAAGGGGTATATAATATTATAAACCGAATTTATGATATCACCGATAGACTGTTTTTAAATTAATTTCCCTATCGACAGCAAAGCAATAGGTTCACCTTACATCTGCTCTTCATGTGCAAGCAATACATTTTTTGTTGTTAATATGATAAGGTATTTGTTAATTTGAGATTCTTCATCATATCGTTGAAGATTTTTTAAAGTGCATTTGAATCTATTGAATTATTTTTTTAATCTGTCTCATATGTTTAGTGCTTAAAAGCTCAATTTTATGAACATAATGGATGTATAATAATAATAATAATAAATCTATATTTAAATACAGCTTACAGTAATAACAGCAAAATAATAAAAATAAAAGCAGAATAATCATATAAAATACACAGGGTGTATAAAGGTGTAGGGACATTTATATATTTTAACAAGAGATCTATACATTGTAAACAGTAAATATATATATATATATATTACAGAAACATTAATTAAATAGAAATATAGACCATTATCCGTATTTGCTTAATACATATAACTTAGTTTTTGTATATTTGTATACAGTTATTACTTTTGCTTTCTCGTAATCTGTCTCACTAGGCAAGCCCGTGTTGAGGCAGTAATTTTTGCCGATTGTTTTGGTTACTTCAAATTAAATTAATCTATGGTTAATGTTATTTGAAAGTGTGAATTTAATATTAATATAGAAATAGTAGCATAAAATTTTACATATATGAATAAGTAATTATTTGTTCTGTGATTGGTTTATTCAATGGTTTCGAATTTGGGTGAGTGCACCGGTAAATGCTCTGTCTATTAATCCAAATTTTTATGTTATGTTTGAAATTATTTAATGTTTGACTTTGTTTTAAATTTTCTGGAAGAATATTGAAGATTCTTGTCGCAATGTACCTAAAACTCCGTTGACCAAATGTGGTAGAGATAACAGGACATTGGAGTAAATATTTGTTAGTGTTACGAGTTACGAGTAAATCGAGTGTGTGGTCTTTTTTCATAATATTTATGTTTGTTTGTAAAAATATTGGTGAGAATTGATTTTACATATATTTGTCGAACGTCAAAGACTTTCATTATGTGATAAATTGAGTTAGAACTTGCAATTAGGGGTAGCTTGAGGATAATTTTTATAATTGTTTTTTGTGCTAAGGATAAACGTATGTATAAATTATGTATGTACTACTTGTTGGATTTCAAAGTGATAATGTGTTGGGTTCTTACCTTCATGTTTTTCATCCAAATCCTTACCTACCCAACCATTTTACTATATCGCCGTTTTGAATAAAACGGCGACAATTGACAATCGAAGAAAAGAGTTTTGAAAATTGACCTTCGAAGCAATTGACAATCGAACAAAAGAGTTTTTGTGTGAAAAAAATTAGTTTCTTGTCCGTATTTCTAGTTCGTTGGTTTGTTGTTTGATTTTCTAAAAATATAAAATAAATGTTGTGTTTCGTGAGTTAGAAGACTAAATTAAGTGTAGTGTGTTTGTGGATCGTTTCGTCAATACAATTGTGTAAAAATAATTAAAAACTTTAACTTCATCAGTAAGTGAATGGTTTTCATTGTTTCTTCCATAATTCTTTCCGCAACCTATAATTGACATTTCCATTGGGAATTAAAGTTTATCGTTGACAGTCCACTGTATTTCAAACTCATCTAAAACTGGAAAGATAATAAGTTTTTCATCGCAAGCTTGGGCCCAACACTACTAATTACAATAAATAAATACATCTGACATTTTTAGGCAACCTTCATATACAAACATGTGGATGTTGCTGTTTTGCTCTAAGTCTACAATAAAATAGGTACCGAGCTAATTTTTAATGACGCAAAATAACATAATTCAAATTGATGATACTCAAGAGTGATATTGTTTATAAAATCTGATCATGATATACTCGTATATATGAACTTACCCTGTTTAAGACCGCACGAAATTCGTATTATCTGTAAAATGCTTTGTAACTTGAATAATATAATATTGAATATCAACCCATTTGCATTGTGCAAGTATCGTGGGAGTAACTCGCAAATGTAAAGAATTATCAACAGATTAAATTTGCCTGAGTAATCTTGATTTGTGGCCATATATTCCGATAAGCAGACTAAGTCTGTAATTCTGTAAGTTAAGTACAATAAATTAGTAGTCAACTCGAGTTATTGGATTACTATCGCACTTGTGCAAATAATGTTCGCAGTACAAAATCGGTGATAAATTATAGTGTTATTGTAAGATTTGTTTTGTGCTCTGTCACCTCAACACAAAAACATATCATTTTGCAAAGATCAAGTTGAGTTATTCTAATCTTATCTCTAATGTTAATAATTTGTAGGAATTGATATGAAGTACCATGTAAAGGATCATAAAAAACAGTGTGATAGCCTAGAAAATAGTTCATAATTTAGGCAATAATTATATTTCGGACCTTAATTTCAAAATAATTCTTAATTAAATTTATGTCAACGCTGTGGCACAAACGAAACCAGAAAATGATATGTTTTAGAATATTTTCTAAATAGGTACCTACATTAAATCAAGCAATGAGATGAAATAAAATATTTTAGCCACTATCAACATACAACCGTACCTAGCAAATATAAATAAATTTAAAAAAAGTAAATTTACACAAAAACAATTAATTTAATCAGAGTTCTAAATTTGTAATTTTTATTAATCATTAACGTTTTTAAAAAGGCTCGTTCAATAATCCTAGACCTCTACAAAAGAAACACAACAATAAAAACTGTGTTGTACGCTCATATTGCGAAACTTCAGGGGTTACCTTTAATAATTTAATAAATTAGTAATTAAATGTACGAAAATGTCTTTATAAAGTTTTTCGTATTTATTTTTATAATTGTTAAAAAAAAAAACAATGTGAGTTAAGATTTATTTTTTACTTGCTAAGGTTAAGAGCATAAATCAATTATCAGTCTTCGTACAACATCTGTAAGGTGAGGTTAAGTAACAAAATAATACATAAATTATTATTCTCTATTATATTATGTTTTGTGTTTTGCATTCAACATTACTTTTATTTCTTATGAATTTTCATATATGTATATATAGTATTGTAGAAATTTTGAACGGTGCCAGGAAATATTTCTCCCTTTTCCTGTGTTAACTGTGGTCAGAGGTGCATTCATAGGGAGATAACCTTTTCTACCCGGTGAGCGGGCTGCCTTTTGCTACTGTAGGGTTTTTTTTTGCATATGTTTATATACGAGTACAAGTCCTTTAAGTGAAATTTTGTAGACTGTGTTTTTGTGTTTTTTGCAATCTTTTATTTAAGCCCGCTTACCAAGGTTAGGGAAGGAATAAGATGGAATTTAGACGGAGATGAAGAGGGTCCGTACTGGGAGTTCAGCGGCCAAGGTTGGAAATGGAAGGATTCGGGTTTTAATCTAATTTTTGAATAAAACGTTTTGGCTAAATCTATTGTGTTTTCGGAGTGGAGGAATTTTGGAGCCCGTGTTAATGATGCTATTCTTGATGAACTAGGGACTTTTGGTGAATTGTCAAAGCAATGCATTTTGAAATGATTCGAGTGTTTTTGTATTTGATGTAGCCCAAATGAAAAAAAAATGTCGACCAAGACGACAATTAATTTTTTTTTTCCTCCCAGCATGATGACCACCAGCTGTCAATGTGACGATCTCACTTTATAAATCATGCAATTTAGTTGTGAAATTCTTATGTTCATATAAATATTAAGTCCAAATGATGAAACTTTAAGAAATCGCGCATCCTTCGATACTTCACGGTGGAGCTGGGCACTCTCCGCGGGTGAACAAAAAACGACGTTCGCATCCCGGGCTGAACTAGTTTCCAATGGTAATATGGTCCAACCTGTCTCGCGCTGAGACAGTCGGGCGAATTATTGGCTCATTGTGTTCATCGGCAACCAGGGCATGCACAACAATCTTTCCAGCAGATGTGGTTATTAAACGAGGGCACTTTATATGTGCCCTATTTTTTGGTGTTTACAAATATTGATTGATTAATACAATACGAATTATTTTTATAATCCAATCACCATTTTAAGGGTGTAAGTATGTTGCCTATTGTATGCTGATGATGCGGTGTTGATTTCTGACAGTATGGAAGATCTACAGTTTCTCGTGTCTAGGATGAACCAAGTATGTATGGAGAATTAATTGATGATGAATATAAGTAAGTCCAAAGTCATGGTGTTTGAAAGAGAGAGTACGAGAACAGCGCGCAATATAGTTGTGAATGATGAATACTTGGAGCAAATCGATGAGTTTTTGCATTGTGTATAAAAGGCTGATAAGGATATTGAAAGAAGGGTAAACTCCATTAATGGAGGACTGAACGCTGTTGGCGCTTATAAGAAATTGTCCAAAGATGCGAAGGTAGCAGTCCACAATGGAGTGCTTATACCAACCCTGATGTATGGCAGTGAGGCATGGAGCTGGCAGAGGAAGGATGAAATTAGACTGAATGCTGTGGAAATGATATCTCTGAGACGTATGTCTGGTAAAACCATGTATGATCGTGTTAAAAATGTAGATATCCGAAAAGAATGCAAAGCTGGTGTAAGCGTAATGAAGGTTTGGGCATGTAGAGCAAATGAACGAAGAAAGGAGTGTGAAAATAATATATGATGCGAAAGTGAATGGAGGAAGAAGTCGGGGACGCCTGAGGAAGACATGGCACGATCAAGTAAATCAAATACTTAAATCGGGTCACATGAAGAGTCAGAATAACAGAAGAGTATGTATGAGACGACGTATGAATGTGAACGAAATAAGGAGTGTGGGCCAAGACAGAGTTGTATGGCAGTCTATCCTCTGTGCCTACCCCTGCGGAGAAACGGCGTGATGGTTGGTTAGTTACCATTTTTAGGGAAAATGTATTACGTGTATGGTTTTTAAGCAAATCTCTACCTGACACTTTCGTAAACTGAATATACTGTTGCCGGTGGGGCACATGTCAAATGTGCCCGGAATTTCGGTTATCCGCGTATGCGCTCTCGGTTTTACAATATTGACCCTTACAAATATCATGATATTTTTGCATTGGATTAAGGCACAAATATTTATTGCTTTTCTAAGAGCCATAAAATAAAAAGAAACTAGTTTTCTACACAGCATTTCTAACTTTCTCCTTGTTTTAATATTTTTTCTGCACCTTGATCTATAAGTTGATGTTATTTGTGTACATGTACAAGTATTACTAATTGTACACTACTGTGCAATTGCTGATTTTGTAATATTTTTTTTACACCTTTATTATTGTTATGTTTTCATACATTGACTATGTTAGGTAGGTAAACAGGTACCTTCGTATCCCTCATTTTTTGACTCACGGGTTGTCACTGATTTTTAGAAGTAAATCATTTGCAAAAAAACAACAAATCGACTATCATAATTATAACATGTGACAAGAATTATGTAATATCACAACTGCATCCAACTACTATGAATTAAAGTTATTAAGCAATATTACAATTTAAGAACGCTAAAATTAAAAATGGACCATGTTGCAAATCTTGTGGAACCCTGGGCCATGGTGACTTCCGAACAATTTATAGCATTTTGGCGATTCCTGACTCATGAGTCGCCAGATAAAATAATGGGATTGTTTTTATTTAAGTCTCAGAATTCGAAACTAGGGCTGGGATTATCACAATACCTTGGGCTGTTGGTCTTTTTATACTTTTGTGAAAAACTGATAAAATTTATTGCGTTATTTTGTTTTTTGTGATACAATTGCTTGCATTATTTTCACAAAAAATTAAAAACCGTTCAAATGTCATGAAGTCAAACCTCAAAGATCGAAAGTTTTAGTGGAGCATTATGTGATTTACTCGTATTTAATATATATTTTATAGTGTATACCGCACAAGAGTCCCAACCGTCTAGAGCCAGCGAGACTATGGCACCCCTAGTTGGGGTATGTTTTCCATTTCAGGGCTTAACGCCATAGAAGAAATAGTCATGTGTTGTTTCATAGTTTTTTCACACAAACGAAGTATTGAATTCCGTAAGTCTAAATTTAAACTTCAGGGCGCACTTCTTAAACCCGTGCTGTGCAAGCGGGTTCCCCAAAGAGCATTGGACCATCCCCAATCGTACCGTCCCAAATCCCCATTTTGAGGCTGAAAGTAACAGGGAGAGGAAGGATATGGGGAAGAAGAAGGTTGAAATTACCTGGCTATTCAGATCTGGTCACCAAATACGGCTAAAGCTATTTCAAGCGACGTTTCGATTCTGAATGGTGGTCTTTCACCAGGGCGATACTTAGAGTATCTACCACTGTGGAACGTGCCGCAAATATACTTTTTATTATTTTTATATGAGTTAAATGTGTTATGACACATATTAATTAAATTAAAGTTATTAGCGCACGCTGGGTTTGAACCCGCAACCTGATTTGTAGTCGGGCGTTTTATCACTCGACCATGGAGGCCGTCAAATATGTTTTATAGAAAAGAATTATGTTTTATAAAAAAACTTTTTCGTTTACATTAAAGGAGTAGAACCTCTTTTATTTATTAAAATGGTTAAATAATTCATATTTTCCAGTACTAGAAAGATTAAAATTAATTGAGCATGAAACTCCATCTTGAAACAATAAAGAAAAAGGTCTAGAACAAGAAGATCTCAGTGGAAGTGATGCAGAAGCAGACTAAGGAAGAAGTGGTTTAACTGCGTGGAAGAAGAATGGAGCAGAATGGGAAGAATAGGAACCTGAAGAAGAATAAATTTAAAAAAAGGTAAAATCCCGCCATAATATATGACGCAATGATATAATAACATACATTGAAGTACCTTATGGGATTATATTTAGAGTACATAAATTCTAAGAAACTGATTGTGTACTAAAATGAAACTTGAATAACAAATAATTTGTGTTCTTAAATAATATTTTTTTGTCGAAAACCCAATAACTTTGTGTGTGGGTATCTCATTTTCATGTTTTTTTAATAATTAAATTATACTGTTATTTACATTCACCAACTAGTATCTAGATTACTCGTATCTTCACAGCATGAAAAAAATATCAACTTCATCAGAAAGAAATATTTATTTATTAACTTTTTGTTTCTTACATTATTTTTTACATTACCTACCTCACTAGGTCATAAAAATCTGTTTTGAGGTAAGTGACAGTGAGTGCAAGTAGAATAATATTTAAAAAAATATGATATTTTTTACACAATGTTAGATGATGCAACAGATACTGATTGTAAAACTCTCTTGATACCATGTAAGATACATTGACAGTAGGTAAAGTTGCAAGGCACTAAATCCTATAAGTAAAGACAGTGGATACGATACAAATATACATACATTTTACATCATAACAATCCTACAAGTATTTATAGTGAACACATTACATTTTATACCTAAAGAAAAAACAAAAAAATGCTAATTTTAAAGTAGTATAAAATAATCTTGTACTTAAAAGAATTATTATGGAATTGTGGTTTAATATTTATTTAATATCGTGTTATTATGTAAGAGGAATGTAATTTTTAGGGTCAAATAATATTACAAATAAATTAAACTGATTAACGAAAAATTTGAACAAATATTGTTCTAAATATTTTTTTGTATTTTATTTACAGCATCAAAATAATGTGTGTGTGTTTTTATGAGTATATGCTGCTGACAGATGCAACAAAAGCTTTAAGCTCTCTTGTTCTTGTGATGTGACAGAAGGTGATGGGGAGTTAAGTCAAGACCTATTGTTTGGCGAACCCGAGATTTGTCGAGTGTACGGGAATGGCGTACCTATTCAATCATTATAATCATGATTTACCAATAGTTGAACAACAATGATTACCAACAAGTGTTCGTCAAGTGAAACTGTCCGACTGTTAATACCGTAATGACGTATGTTATATTCAATACTGAAGTAACATCTAAGAAATGCATATTACGTATATACTTAGAGGGGTTAGAGTTTATGGCTAATTAATGAGAGATATTTAAAATGAACATAATATGGACATAAATTAATATAGACGGCCTAGCTCTAAAAATGCTGTACGTAATCTGGACACCATGGGTTTCAATCCGTATGAAATATTAAGGTAACCCTAGATAAAGTTGTCAAATAAAACGAGGCTCGTAGTCTACAGTGGTTTTTTAATACTAACACTGATGTTTGGTAGGGCGGCATTTAACTTTCGGGAGAAGGACGAAAGTAGAAAGAAAGCGAAAAATCTTTTTGTCTCAGCTAATTCTCAGACGTGAAATATGCTAATAATTTTTTGACTTGAATTTATACCTCAACTCAACTATTTTCAGCAACATAATTTCCATAGTGAGTATATGAAGCCAGGGCCGCTCCTGTGCAGGCGCAATTGGAACAGTCCGCTCAGGGCGGCGAATCGCCAAGGCCCTGATAGTACCTGATAATAATAATAATAATAATAATATTTGGATGATTTTTATAGCGCCGTTTTTGTAAAAAATCACCTCAAAGGCGCTGTACAGATCTTGTTAAATTGTAATGTTTATGTAAGATGGAATGCGGCCGCCCTATCAGATTTAGAGCAACGTGGGGAAATTTCATCTGGCTGTCATCTGTAAGGGTGTCACTTGGGTGATTTGTTGGATGCCTGGTTCGTCCGCGTTCGGGAACAGTCGGTCGAGATCGGCACTCCCCCGCCCCCCTGCCGGTTCCCGGGTGGTCGAAGGGACACATCTGGACAAGGGTCAAAGCAAGTGACCATTCTCGGGCTATTGCACTAATCTCAGTGCTTTATATATATCCTTTAAAATGAAAAAAACCATACCATTTATAGACAGCAATTGAACGCGTAAGTTCCCCGCCCGACGCGACGGTGCGGTTAAAAACCCGCGTCTGTCGTATTATATTTGATACGAGTTGGTACCAATCTTCTGTTCAAACAAAAAAATTACCTGCGCTAGGCGCCGTTTGACTCAGGGCCGGGCCTGTATAAAGCTTTGACACTCATTTAACTGTTAAAAAATTATACATGATCCCACTGTTTATTTCATAATTATCTATTGTTTTTAAAGAAAAAAAAAAACAGTTTTGAATTCTACGTCAAAGCAAATAAGCTCGTAAACGGTAACTAATTTGCTTTAAACTCAGAAAAAGTTGTGTTTTAAGGAAAAATATAATATTTTAAAAAACATTCGAAGTTCGAGGTACAAATTATTCAAAATTTAAAAAAAACCTTCATATCTTTTCTTTTATAACCTCCCATTAAAACCTCATACGTCCTCTTCGATCACTGTGGTGGCATTTCCATTTAAATGCCAGGAGGTCAAGCACCATAAATTTATATCAGCATGAAATATTTTGCAAGCGTTCCAACAAAAGGTTCTACGAAAACTCCATTGAAACCTACCAGCTGCTATAAACTAAATTTAAACCGACAAAAAAACACAATAGAAGCTCTCAGGGTCCATATAAATAAATAAATAAATCAAGTTTGTTAATAAGATTCGAGATAAACATGTCTTCATTAAAACTATTTCTGTTGAAATGAATTACGAATGGCTATAAATCATTTATTTTATAGTCCGGCAATATTTCTTTATCATTTCATTAAGATAAATGGAGTTCACGTCGTAAATTATTTACTAACGCATTCTCTGACTACGAATACTGTAAAGGTAAGAGTAGGTACAGTATCATCAGAGATTAGAAATTGTGAATTTATGTTATATATTCGGGGTGCCCACATTTTTTATTGTTTCTGTTTTTAAATATTTTTTTATGACATATACCTTGGGCCTGTCTTATTGGATGGGTGGATAGGATTTTTAAGGGTTTTGACGTCAATTTAAGGAAGAGAGAGCACAAAAGAAAATTGTCTGCTCATGGAATAAAATTTCTACAATACGCTAGTAGTTATTACCCGGTTTTTAACCGAGTTTTCTCACACTTTTTTATTAAGACAATTTAAAAAAACGACAGCTTAGTCAATGTTGTCAAATAAGTATAAAGTTCACAACTCTGAAGCACAAAATTAAAATTTCACTACAAATATTAAAAAATAATAATGAATTGACTTTGTAGGAAGTTTTTAGATTAAATCAATTAAAACTATGTTAAAAAACCAGGATTTTTTGTTGTTTTTTTTCTAATAGTTAATATCGCACAATAATCTAAACTGCTCCCAACCATCTAGAGTGAGACTAAGGCATCCCCAAATGGGGTATGTTGTGAGGCTGAAGATAGTGGGGAGAGGGCGATATGAACCGAATATTCAAAAAAATAAAATACAGTGTGTTATTTTTATAACATCAAAAATGAACCATTTGAAATATAGCTAAGAACTGTATTTTTTTTATTTTTTACATTATTCTTTTTTTAGAATTCCTAACAATAGTCTCAACTGCTTCCGACCGTCTGCAGCCGGTGAGACTATTACATACCTAATTGGGGTATGTTGTGAGGCTGAAGTTAGTGCGAAGGGGAAGGAGATGGGTAAGGTGAAGGTTGGTAAGTACCTGGAAATTTAGATCTAGTCACCAAACATGGCTAAAGCCATTGTAAGCAAAGTTTTGATTCTGAATGGTGGTCTTTCGCCAGGCAATACTTAAGGTATCTACCACTCTGGAACGTGGCGCAAATATACTATATAATATTTTATATGAATTAAATTTGTTATGACACATATTCATTTTTTTTTATGTTTGCGCACACCAGGCTTGAACCCGCGACCTCCAGATTCGTAGTCTAGCATCTTATCACTAAACCACAGAGGTCATCAAGGACGTGTTTTAATTCAATAATTGTTATTAAATGTTTTTAGGTGAAAGGATTTATTCTACATTTTTTGCAAGAAAACTTATGTTTGTACCACTGTCACAAATCGATGATTAGCGCCACTATTACTTTTTACTACTTCAAATGATTGCCCCCGTTAACCACCGATTCTCGGTCCGTTTCAGAATTCCATCAATTTATGATCAGGTGTCAAGCATAACACCATGACCATTACGTTAACACTAATGTTAATTTATTGTAAAAAATGTGGAATAGCGCTTTTGATATAAACACAGTCGATTTGTACATTTCGAATGACAAACATCAAATAACATTTCAAATTTTCAAAACATATATAACATTCAAAACAATAATTTCTGATCACGGCTACTAGTAAATATTATTTTTGATTGATAAAAATTATATATTATACGAGTATAAAAAAAGCTTTAATCCTTATCTTGACAATATAATATATATGTTACATCAACTTTGATATCTTTTTTATTTTTTGAACACATATTTTAACATTTTAAGTAATGACAATACTTACACCTATGGTCAGTTTTAAAAAATGTGTAGCTTATTATCTTATCTTTAAACCATTTTTTTTACCTTTTCAAGATAAGGGTAATTATTGTTTTTTCAGAAGAAAAAAAATGAATTAACCTAATCTAGTTATTGTTTTCAGTGGAAACTTTAAAGGATTATAAATAGCTTGGAATGGAAGGGAATGGAAGGGAATGGAAGGGAATGGAAGGGAATGGAAGAGAATGGAAGGGAACGGAAGGGAACGGAAGGAAATGGAAGGGAATGGAATGGAAGGGAATGGAAGGGAATGGAAGGGAATGGAAGGGAATGGAAGGGAATGGAAGAGAATGGAAGGGAACGGAAGGGAACGGAAGGAAATGGAAAGGAATGGAATGGAAGGGAATGGAAGGGAATGGAAGGGAATGGAAGGGAATGGAATGGAAGGGAATGGACGGGAATGGAAGGAATGGAAGGGAATGGAAGGGAATGGAAGGGAATGGAAGGGAATGGAAGGGAATGGAAGGGAATGGGAGGGAATGGAAGGGAATGGAAGGGAACGGAAGGAAATGAAAGGGAATGGAAGGGAATGGAAGGGAATGGAAGGGAATGGAAGGGAATGGAAGGGAATGGAAGGGAATGGAAGGGAATGGAAGGGAATGGAAGGGAATGGAAAGGAATGGAAGGGAATGGTTACAAAATGAGCTCATATAGTTATATTAACCAAATATTTTAAGACTTCGCGGCATGAACCTGTTGACTAACATTTTCGACAAAAAGACTAAACTAATTTTGGTACGCTTTATCTAATAAACACACTCAGGTCATGAAAATTGAACAAACACGGAAAATCAAAGAGTGGAACATGCTAACTGCAAAGTTTGTTATAGCTGAAATATTTTTAATGGCAAGAACATGTTATCTATAATAATAAAATTGTATTGCAGAAATGCATTCAAATGCTAAATTATATTTAGTATGTAAACTGTAACATTCATGAAAAAATAGTTTGTGGATTTGTGTATTTGGTCCAGTAATCTGGAATAAGCTTCCTCCAAAACTTGCCAACATTCAAAACCTAGCAGAGTTCAAACGGGTCTTAAAAACCAAATTGTTTTAAAATCCTGCATACAAAACGTGACTTATTAAAATTTAATTTCTTTAAAAACGTCCCTAATTTGCTTTGTTTCGGTTTTCTCCTTACTTCTATCATTATAACTCAACATCCTCACTATCTACTAAAAACCATATACTCACTGTCAAAAAGTATTTATTGTTCTTTTGTTACTTGTTATATTTACACTGTTTACATTTTTAGAATCGTTTACTTATAATATTTGAATATTAATGTTTTAAGTGCCAACATATTAACTGTCCTCAATCTTATTTCCTTTTCTTTGATTTGACAAATATGTTAATATGAATTCTTACGTTTCATCTGATTTTTTATACACTTAGCTTCTGGTAAATTGTGTTTTTAATCTGTTGATGTACACATGCACTTTTATACCCATATCTGAAACCTTTTCTCTCATGATTTATAATAACGATCATGATTTTAGATAGTTTTAATTTGTATACATATTGTGTATATATTATTTTCTTCATGTTAGTTAGTCTTATTAGCATAATTAATTAAGTATAAAGCGCACTTGAGGTGAAATATCACAAAACTGCGCTTTATAAGTTCACTGTTATTATTATTATTATTATATTACACACTTTAAAAAAAACGCAAAAGACTAAATATCTCAGAATGACTCGATAGTTTGTAAACAGGTTCTTAAGTTACAGCTGCCTTACTGAGAGCATTAAATTCAACCTAGAATAAATACGTGAATAATTTATTATCTGAATAATGGTCACCTCCCTCGAATGGCCCGTACAAAATTAATCATCTTTATGCCTAACGCGGTCAAATACCTGCCTGATTGAATAGGTGTGCTGAAATGGACGGAGTGAGCTTTTTCTATTTAGTAGCAGCTTGTTAGTCAATTTCATGACTTCGTGGTGTGACCGTTGTGGGGTATTTAAATAAAGTTTTGTGGAAACAAACAGGTGAATTTATTTGTGAGGAGCTGCCATATCATAAATTGTTTGGAAATGTTTTGTTATTATTTTTTTGTAGAAACTCCCCTCCACTCTTTAAAACATGAATTCGATTTGATTAAGTGGTGTTTGGAAGGTCTTATGATCTCACATTTAAAAAAATCAACGCAAATATAAGTAGTCGGGCAAAGTATATCATTAAAAATATATTTGAAAAATTAATCAAAACGAAATAATTATATTACTTTTGTATTTTCGTAGAAAGCAATCACTTTGTGGTTTGACATATTTAATGAAAATCAAATAATACATTTGTAAAAGAACGCAGATTCTTTTTAAAAACCTTCAATAAAAGCACCGGTGATCATATTCTTCATAAAATGGTCATGGCAACAGATTAAATAATTTAAGAGCACTAGAAATAAAGAAAGCCATTCAAATTAATAGTTATACGAGTATTCTCAATAATCAGTTAATTTTGTCCAGTAGTCCAATATTAGGTATAATTTCAGTAAACTCATAAAATTTCCCACTATTCTTTAATCAACTTCTCAGTTGACGTTTTGCCTCTTTCATTTCATATTATCTTTCTCTTTCTCTTTGTTTATTTGTTATAATTTAAATGTTATTCTATTGTTTTCTCACTGTTCACTTATTTTATTTTATATTCTTTTATCCTTGAAGTAACAATATATGGAGGGAGAGCTAATTATTTTTACCCAACCTACACAAACTTGCGATAAATCACTTTCTCCGGGTTTTTACGTCGTACACCATGAGAGAGCAAGAGACAACAAATTTCATAGACCGCTTCTATATACTGTCGCAATGATCTTAAGCTCCCGGTTCATCGCGGGACTCCGCCCACATTTTTTATTATGCCACTTAACTTGACACAACTAAACGGTTTTTTTAGGTTATATGCTATTTTTTCGTTGATAAAAATACTGTGAAAAAGTGTCTATACGAATAAACAAAAACATTATGTCGACATGTGATATGAATGGATGTATAAATACCCTAGCCTTGTTCTTAGCCACGCCCAGGTGCGTCGAGTCAGATTAAAAGCATCAAAAACTGACTTCACTGCCTTGGATAGATACTACTCTAAGTACGCTGAGGTTTTATCACTCGGTTTGTATATATAACCGTACATTTTTTTTTTTTTTTAGTTTAATTTTTTACCCTATTGATACATGTAAATGTGATAAAAGTAAAAAGTAAATCAGGTAGGTACTCAAAACAGGCTGGTGTTGTACGATATATGTTTTTTATCAGCTTTAATATTTTTCTTTTTCTTTAGTGAAAATTTTTCTCAGTCTTAAATTATTTATGTTTATAATGAGAATGACCTTAAAGTGTGAAACATTCTTGTACAAACAATAATTTCCCTTCTAAGAATTTCAACGGTGATTATGATGATACGTTTCAACGAAATACCTTCTTAAATGCATTTCATACATAGTTAAATGATATGTCGTATTTTCGTGAGCTGCCTTTCTTCAAAATAAAAAAAAAACTATTAAAATATTAACGATCGAAATAAATTCAGAATAATATGTTACGTTTAGAAGTTGTTTTATGTAAATGTAATTTCTTTTAACGTAAATAGTTCAGCACCGTGATGATTTTTTTTTAAACTCAAACATATATTAATGTTATTTTATTTCTTATTCCTAGTATCTTTATATCTGTATAAGTAAACATCGAAATATTGATTTCTCAATTATAATATAACTGCTTACAATTATTTTAATGCTGATGCTAAGTACATTTTAGATCTAGCAAACAATTACCACCCGGTTTCACCTTAATTAAGATTCATTTCTTTTTTTTTCGAAATATTTAGTAAAATTAAGCGCAAAAATGGAGTCTTAATTATATTTCGACATTTAATATATTTTTTAAAGCTTCACAGCTCATGATGGAAACGATTTTTTTTAGTTTAAAAAATCAACGTTGACCTGTGAAATTCAAACAAGAGCACTGTGAAAATTTCATGATGCCAGAGCTCACCGTCAAAGAACTGATTCATATAATCAGATATCCGGTTTAAAGTTCATATTAGCGTTGGGAAAAACTTCAAAGTTTTGTGAATGATTCACGAACTGCTGTTCTTTAAAATGAACCCTTCGCAGTGAACACTTCAATTGAAGTCTAATTCGTCAAAAAATGGTACTAGTCGAAAGAGATTTGAAATCGGAAAGTACTAGCAAATCAACAAAAAATCCTCTCCAAAAATAAAGCACTAGAATTATTTGTTCAGTGAAAAATAAATGAAGTTTAATTTTTTTATAATTTAATTGAATTAAATTTAATATTATTATTATTGAGTTCTGCTATTTTCAGTTTTTATTTTTTAGTGACAGCTGTTTCGGCGTTTAAGGCCATTTTCAAACTTAAACGCCGAAACAGCTGTCACTAAAAATAAAAAAATTGAAAATAGCAGAACTCAATAATAATAATATTAAATTTAATTCAATTAAATTATATAAAAATTAAAATGGAGTTCTACAAATTGAACACAAAAACTATAAATAAATTAAGTTTAAGCTGCCGCAAAATGAAGTAGTTCTTGGTAGAAGATCGCACGGAGCGGTCATAACGCTAGTTAATATACTGTACGTTATATATATACTCGTACTCACTAGTTGTCACCCGTGAAAAATCACGGGATGTTATTTGACTTGTAAGGAAAAATATTAACTGCTTTAATTCATCCATTTCAAATATAGAATAATGTCTGCTAAAATGCTTTGACATAATGTGCGTCAACCAACGAATGCGAGCAATAATATTAATTGTTTTTCATTGAATTAAAATAAATGTCTCGACGACTTACCTTCTAAGACCGATTGAAAGCGTTTGTGAGATTCTTGCATTTGATTAATCGAGAATTCTTGGCAATTAAGAGACTCAAATATGTAGGTTATGCCAAGTGTAAGATAGATGGGGTATGATTATATGAATATCAAAATATAGTGCTGTATTTAACCTAACCCTTTGCACTCCGAGCCTTTTTGTTATTATTACACCAGCTCCACGCCAAAATTGCATTTTTATTTTTATCTGATAACTTTTATTCTGCGAGTTATTAGATGATACTAACTAACTAACCATCACGCCGTTTCCCTGCAGGGTAGGCAGATAAGACGAACAGCCATATAACTCTGTATTGGCACACACTCTTTGCTTCAATTACATTTATACATTGTCTCATACATACTCTTCTGTTTTTCTGACTCTTCACATGAGCCGATATAAGTATTGGATTCACTTGATCGTGTCATGTCTTCTTCGGGCGTCCCCGACTTCTTCTTCAATGGAATCCACTTCCAATCCAATTCCACTCACAGGAACTTCAGTAATATTATCTTCGTTTTCACACTCGCTATCAATTTGAAAAGTTTCAAATAGTTTGTCCAAATTTTTAATATAGACGTCGCCTTCACTACTCTCAAATTATTTTTTAATTAGATTAATATTTTTGGCGTTCGACCTTTTCGCTTTATTTTTTTAGACATGATGGAATAGAAGATTATTTCCCTTAATAGAAAATAGAAATCACAAGTAATCCAGTCAACGAGTCTTTACACAAAAACAAACACGATAATGCACAACCGGAGATAAGATGTTGACAACAGCACGTGACTCTACCTGCGGTGAGGCGTGACCTTAAATATGCCACCCCTCTAACATAGCAGGTAATTCTGTGCCCTTGTTCCATTCTAAAATGCATTTTTTAATCGTGTTTCAAACACTTTAGCAAAAAAAAAAATCCTTTCTATTTCAAAATTGTACGCAAAAGACGAATTAGACCATAGCGAGTGTCACTCTAAATTGGAGCTGGTGGAACAAAATCAATGTCGAGTGACACTCGACACTGGAGTGCAAAGGGTTAAATACACCTGCTGAATTTCGTTGAAATGCGTGCAAAAGCGGGCACAGAAAATACCTTAAGTGATTGCATATTATTTGGATTTAATAATACACAGAAAACTGGTTACATTCAGACCGTTATGCGAAAATATGAATCATAACCTGCACTTTATGTTGAATTTGCATATTTTATTGATTTTGGCTAGACTTGAATCCGGTTTTTTGAATTTTTATCGCACAACATCCACATCTAACAACTTTTTTGCAACCTAGAATCCGTTTTTAAAAGTTTCGAGTTCGAAACCCAACGTGGGCAAATAAATATTTGATAGTTTTTAATTCCTACGGTTTTTCACATGTGTTTTAACAAAAATGATACAAAGCACATTTGAACCAAGTTTCAGAATTATAGATATTGTAGAATTATAGATTCTGATCTCGGTGAAAGACTCCATTCAGACCTCCATGGTCGAGTGGCAAGACGTTCGACTGCGAATCCAAAGGTCGCGGGTTCAAACCCGGCGTGCGCAAATAACTTTTATTTAATCAGAGTGTGTCAATATTAAGTATATTTGAGACACGTTCCAGAGTGGTAAGTATTGCCCTGGTTAAAGACCACCATTCAGAATCGAAACTTTTCTTCAATGGCTTTAGCCGTGTTTGGTGACTAGATCTGAATAGCCAGGTACTTCCCAACCTTCTTCTTTCCTTTTCCTATATCTTTCCCCTCCTAACTACTTTTGGCCTAACAACGTATCTCAATTGGGGATGCCATAGTCTCACTAGCTTTAGACGGTTGAGAGCAGTTGGGACTCTTGTGCGGTATTCACTTTAACAAAAAAAAAACTAAATGTTGCTTGAATTGGCTTCATCCATGTTTTGTGATCAGATTTGAATAGCCGGTTACTTCCCAACCACCATCTTCCTCATCTCCCTCCCCTTCCCACTATCTTCAACCTCACAACATACTCCAATTCGGGATATATCTCCAACAGGCTTCGGGCAGTTGGGACTCTTGAGCGGTTTTCACCCTTTAAAAAAGCACACTAATTCAAAAATAATATTTACCAGGATATCATAACATAACTAATAGCAGAACTAATAGTTGAACTCTATTCTTGTTGCTTAATATTTTTATTTCTTTTCTTTTCTTTTTACAATATTTTTGAACATATTTTTTATTAAATATTATTAGTTCTTTTCATCTACGATATTTTTATATTTATTGTTCAATATTCTTTTTTATTTTATTTTACAATATTTTTTGCACTACTTATGAGGTTATTGTTTAAAAACTATATGTATATACATATATATATATATATATATATATATATATATATATATATATATATATATATGTGTGTGTAAAAGCCTATAACGGGCGTAAATGGTCGAGTGGTAAGATGCTCGACTACGAATCCAAAGGTCGCGGGTTCAAACCCGGCGTGCTCTAATAAGTTTTATTTAATTAATATGTGTCATAACACATTTAATTCATATAAAAATAATAACAAGTATATTTGCGGCACGTTCCAGAGTGGTAGATTCGCCCTGGTGAAAGACCACCATTCAGAATCGAAACGTTGCTTGAAATGGCTTAAGCCGTGTTTGGTGACCAGATCGGAATAGCCAGGTACTTCCCAACCTTCCTCTTCCCCGTCTCCTTCCCCTCCCCACTACCTTCTGCCTAACAACATACCCCTATTGGGGATGCCATAGTCTCACTGGCTCTAGACGGTTGGGAGCAGTTGAGACTCTTGTGCGGTATTCATGTAAAAAATAAAAAATAAAACATAAATAACTCTCACCCTAAAACAAATCTTACTAAATTTTCCCATTATGTCTTTAGAATCGAGAAGCAATTTAATAGCGAGAAAATTGACACGTATTTTTAACTCGCTTCCAAATACCACTTATGCATTACCTACTGACTGTACCTAGCTATCATGTTCTTAGCCAATAGTACGATAATTTACCTTAGCACGCCGTTCGGGTAATGCGGCCTTAGTGCAGGCTATAATAATATATTAACCAGACTAGTTATCACACGGTGTCAAGAGTGGTTAGCGTCCGTACTATGGTATCTCATCTTAAAGCTGAAGATGCGGTTATTTAGACGAGAGGAAGTTTTAATGCATAGGCCTTACTTTGAACCTGCTATATTTTATAATAATTAAGCTTTTTAAAGTTTTTTTTTATAGTAAATACCGCACAAGAGTCTCAACTGCTCCCAGCTGTCTATAGAGTCAGTAAAACTATGGCATCCCTAATCTGGGTATGATGTGAGGCTGAAGGTAGTGGGGAGGGGAATATGAAGGTTGGGAAGTACCTGGTTATTTAGATCTGGTCACCAAACATGGCTAAAGCCATTTCAAGCAACGTTTCGATTCTAAATGGTGGTCTTTCACGAGGGCGATGCTTAGAGTATCTACCACTCTGGAACGTGCCGCAAATATTATACATAGCCTGTTCAAAAGAAAAGGTGAATTTTGAATTTTCGCGGGCTGTGTACATTCGATTATCGATTTTTTTTGTTATGTTGGTACACATATGTTTATCATATGTTAGCATTATCAGCCATTTCGGATTAGTTAAAAAAATATATATATTTGATCCATTTTTTTCAAAAGTAAAAAAATCGAAGAACACACAAAAACGTGACAAACCTTTCCAGTTGTCAAAAACAAACCACTAATCCAAAATGGCTGATAATGCTAACATATGATGAACATATGTGTACCAACATAACAAAAAAAATCGATAGTTGAATGTACACAGCCCGCGAAAATTCAAAATTCACCTTTTCTTTTGAACAGGCTTTGTATATTATTTTTATATAAATTAAATATACTATGACACATATTGATTATATAAAACGTACGCCGAGATTGATCCTGCGACCTGTAGATTCGCAGTCGAGTGTCTAATCACTCAACCACGGAGGCGGTCAAGAATTTTTTACACTCTTCAAATTTTATACGACTTTTTTATGATTTCTACTCAAAAGCTGCATGTGTCTTCTAAGGTAGGTTAAGTTAGATTAGGTTGCATGAGGTCGGCAGTCAAAATTCTAGAATGTGCCAAAAATATACTTTATTTAGATGAATTGTGTTATGACACATATTAATTAAATAAAAGTTATTTAGGCACGCTGGGTTTGAACCCGCGACCTCTGGATCCGTAGTTGAACGTCTTACCGCTCGACCACGGACGCCACCAATTATATCATATAATAATTTCATGAAAATAATGTTGCCATAATAATAGAATTTCTTTTGCCTGCCATGCTAGCGATGATTTTCTGTTATGGCCTTGAAGTAACAATATATGGAGAGAGAGCTAATTCTTTTTACTCAACCTATGAAAATTTGGGATAAATCACTTTCTCCGGGTTTTTACGCCGTACACCATGAGAAAGAAAAATACAACAAAATTTCCCAAATTATCACACCGCCTTAAAGTATTGTTAGAATGTTATTCGTGTCCCGCGTCTCCGTTGACTCCGCCCACACGTTTTGATACGCGAAATAAATGAACATATCTCAACGGTTTACTAGGTTACATGCTATATTTTTGTTTGTAACAATATTGTGAAAAAGTCGTGATTTGAATAAACAAAAATATCATGTCGACATGTGCTATGAATGGATGTATACATACCCTAGCCCTAGTCTTAGCCGAGTCCGGCAAACCTCATAAAAACTGACTACAGCAGCGCTCTCTCTTGTGTATTATTGCTCTAAGGTTATGGCAGACGAATATGACACTTTGGTTAAATGGAAACAATAAAAGTAAGTATTACGTAAATTTAATTCTAATCTGCCTCGCTATAATTAATAATGTGATATTTATATTAAAACGTTAGGTTTTTATAACACCAAGAAAGATGTTTGCCTTACGGCCTAAAATTATAATATGATTCTCAGTTCTTCATCAGGATAATACAAGCGTTCAGAGTCAAGAAGGAATTTGGTGGAAATATTTCCACCTAACTTTTATTTCATTAATTTTCATAATTTTATTAATAAAACAAGGGTTTGAGCATGGCACTTGTTTCAAGAGGCAAATGACTTATCACGAAGGTTATTGGCCTCAGAACTTTTGATATATTTGCGAAATAATGGTCAATAGAAAGTTTATTCAGTGGAAACCGCTTAAAACGATACGTTTAACGCGAAAACCCGGTTAATACACCAAAAAAATAATATTTCCATAATAAATCAGCTAAATGCAAAATTTCATACAACCGTGCCTTCCTAGTGTGCTTTTACCTATCTCCTTCCCGCAATGGTAAACAGTAGCTGTTTATAACAACATGGAAGGTTGGTTCCAGTGTTATTACGGATATGGGTAGTTTATAATTTTGTATGGACAGGGATTCGCAGTTAAACGATGATTTTATGACACGTCTAAAAGCTGCGGTGGCAGAAATGCACTAACTGACTAGTAGGTATTGCAGTGGTTTATCGTAAAATCAATGGATTTGTTGATGAACGTTTTTTAAGTATTGGGTGAGCTTTATTTGTAATACTTTCTTGAAATATACTATCGAAATTAAGTACTATAAATTGATTTTTAAACATAAGTAAAAACAGGCATATGTGATTTTTTTATGCGACTAACGTACAAGAATCTCAACTGCACGAGCCAGTGGGACTATGTGCGGATGTGGGGGAGGGAGATGAATGCTCTTAACAGAAATTCTATTATGAGCTATGGAACATTGAAATATCAGTTTAACTATCCAAAAATTTTACAACACGACACTTTGTTTGTTTCATCTATACTGTGTTTAGGTCAAAAGCATTATTCCACATTTTTTGCAAGCAAACTTAGCCCTTGAGTTTAAACCACTGTCATATCTTACACTGTCACAATGATCGATGATTAGCGCCATTATAATTTTTTTATTAGAACCACTTCAAATAATTTCCCCCGTTAACCACAGATTCTCGACCCGTTTCAAAATTTGATTAAATTATAATCAGATGTCAAGCATAATAGCGTGACCCTTATGTTATCACTAAGGTCTAAATTTATTTGCAAAAAAATGTAGGATAACGCATTTCACCTAAACACAGTCGATGATTTTCAAATATTCTATGATTAAAAGCTAGATGTTTTATTAAAATAGATTTCTGGTTTCTTTTTCTACACAGACCAATAAATTAGAACTATTTTTGCCAAAAACAGGTTTTTGTCTGCTTAGCATTTCATATTAAATCTGTCTGTGACAGTGACCAATAGCTTCATTTTTTTACCAACGGTATTGATTCTATTTTTTTCACCCCTAATTTTATAAGATTTTTTAAAATTAGTCGTCAATCGTTACCACGACAAAATGGATTTACAGTACTTTAACCTATAACAGTAATTGTTGGATTTCAAAGTGATAATTAGATAGGTTCTCACCTTTATGTTTTCACCCAGTTCCCACATATCCAACCATTTCACTTTATTCGTTTTCCATATTCAACAACACTGTGTTCAAAATAATTGACAATCGAAACAGAAGAGTTTTGATGTGAAAAAGTGTTACTCGTTGTTTTTTGGCTTGTTCATCGGTTTTGTTGTTATTCTCAAAATAATATAAAATAAATGTGGTTTTGTGAATTAAGAAGATTTAAATGAGTGTGGTGTATTTGTTTCACCAATAATACAACTGTTAGAAGACTTCAAGAACTTATTACTTCAACTTCATCGGTGAGTGATCGGTGGTTTCCCATTTTTCCTTAATTCCAATAATCTTTCCATGTCCTTAATTAGATACTTAAATCAAATATTATAGTTTATCGTTTACAGTCCATTATTCACAAATTTATCTGAAACTGAAAACACATTCGTTGTAAAATGGTGTTTTATCGCAGCTTTGGATCTAACAGTGGTAATTGCAGGGTTTAGTACTAATCGGACTTTATTTATTAAAAGTATATGAAGCTCGATTAGTATTATTATTGTTATGTTAAAAAAATTCGCTTGTATTTATGGTGCAAATAGTTCGCTGATAAACGTATAGAATATGTTTTAAATGTAGTGTATAATTTAAACGTGAGAAAATGATTGCTTCCCCTTGCACCCATTTTTAAATGGATTTCTGTATCGACATCATTAAGAAGTTTTTTTATTTATTTTTTACAGAATGCTTTAAAAACTCGCTACTGTCTTTTCATTCTTCTGGTACCCACTGCAATCAAAGGTTGGCTATTATTAGAGCGATATTTACCTTGTAAGCTACAGTTTGAAACAATATTGAGACTGTAGAGGCATTTTATATTTTAAGTGGTTTATTTGTTTGATGCTTGTGGTAGGATATTGTGTACTTTTTAAACCAAATTTTAAAGCAGCAATTTTGGTCTGAGTTTGAAACGTGGTACATCATACCCGAATTCACTTCCCAGAATAAGGTGGAACGAATGCGTTTGGTGTTAGCATTTACTCTTAAAAGTTCATGGGATGTGTGTCAAGGTTCTGTATTCCTACATTTAATGATCTTTTAAAACATTTCTTCGAAAGCTCATTAAAAAATCTTTTCACAGCGGCAACAGCATTGAGTTCTTCAACATCGTGCCGATTGCGTTCCATTAAGGAGAAATCTTAATAAACTAATTGACCATAACGTGGCAAATAAGACATCAATTTGAATTACTCTGATTTTTTAATACCCTCAGTGACTTCTCATTATGCTTACGGTCGTTGGAGAAAGCCGATGAATAACTTAACTTTATGGTTATAGTAATCTAAGAATAATAATATATAAGAATATCGTTAGTATTTATCGCTAAGCCTTGCAAGTGAAAATCGTGTACACGTTTAAAAATACGTATTGACTTGCTTTACAAGGGAAATTTGTTTGCAATATTTCGTCAGTTTGCAAAGAAAGTTAATATTCGTGTTTGTAAATGTATCTTGCGATGGCTATTTTTCTTATTTTTTATTAACAGACAAAAACTCCAGGAAAGGTATTATATGCTGGATCTTTGATCAATTCTAAAAAAAGAGCCAGAATAATAAATAAGTAATAATTTGATAACTGAAATAATATTAACAATCTTCAAAGAATTTGAAAATAGAAAATAAAAAGATTAGGTTGTGACTGATACTCGAACCTAATTCCATATTATCCAAGTGTGGCACGTCTACCAACTCCCTCATCTCAACCAATTCATTGTGCGTTATTTTAAACAATCAACTACTTGTTAAAAACTATCAATATTAATATTTTTGGCAACCATTTTTCTAAACGTGAAATATGTTTGATTTATTTGACTTGAATTGTTTGTTCGTTGGCGATCTGCGGTTGTCGGAGATATTAACAATCAACAGATCTCGTCGATAAATTTTGTTTACGATGTGTTTGTGTTAGGGGCCCAGCTAATGTATATTCGGCATAAGGAAAAATATAAATTTCTTAAGGAGGCCAATTATCGTCTTATTATGTTAAATATAAAGTTATCTTCAAAGGACTAACTACGTAAATCTTGGCGAGCCATTACTCAATTTGAAAAATAATAAAATGTTATTTTATTTTAAATATTTCATGCATGATTTGACAATTTAACGAATTCCTCGGAACTGGTTTGATAAATAACGTATTAAAATTTTATGCAACAGTTAAATCACGCTAATATTATAATATTAATAATTACTTTTGAAAACTAATAATAGCTGATAGAAACGAGTTTGCGATAGCAACAACAGAGCTAGATTTGATTAGATCTTCGAAAATAAACCTAAAAAAGAGTATTCTGCTACCGTAAGCTTTTTTGTGGTTTTTTTGAAAACGTGCTTTTCTTCTAATTCCTATTATTGTAAGATATTTATGTAAAAATGTTAATAGATCTGTAAATAGCACCCGTTCCAAATAATTGTTCATAAACTACCATTAATGTTTTTTTTTTTAAATTAAAAAAAATTATTTCCTTCCACACTAATCTCTTAATTGAAAAATAAGTCAAATCCCAGCACTAAAAGGAATGGGAGAAAGCTCTCGGATTGAAAGAATTTTTAAATTCTTATAGACGGTCTGAACTCCAAATGAGCTAGGCAACTACAACATATGGATAGAAAATCAGTAAATTAGCTACTAGGACTATTTACAGGACACTGCTTACCTCAGAAGATAAATGCAACCTAAACTAACCTGACCTCAGAGGACACATGCAGCTTTTGAGAGTAGAAAGCATCAAATGCCGTATGAAATTGAGTATAAAGAAACATCTAGAAGCAAATGTTCCACTTCGATGTGAAAAAGGTTCTGATAAGAGAAACAAGCTGTGGAACCAGGAGACATCGCCAAAACTCCTGGTGAACTTTATTAAGGGGACTGAGTTGTTGTCGAAGAATTGAGGTGATACATGGGAGATCAGCCTTTGAACTATGACTGCATACGGGAGCTATGTAGACCATCTCCATCTACAGTAGTAAAATCCTAAGCCGTCTAATCTATAATGTTAACAATAATAATATTTTGATTTCGGCAGAGAATTTTTTTCCACACAAAAAGTACCACACAATTTGTTTATAGGTTATTCAAAATCAGAAGAAAAGTCACGGTAGGTTAATTAAATTATTTCAATAATTAAAATCAAAATACAAAGCATAAATCTTTCAAGTTAATTCTAATTTTAAAATATTAATTCTAGTCTTTTTAGGAAGTTAAAAGTTATTTCGTAAATAAAAATGGATGGTGTATCCAAGACACCATCTAGGTATTCAATATGTGCAAGATTTATGATTTGCATACCATTACAAAGATGGCAGCCTATATCGGAAAAAAAATTAAAAAATATTCATCAATAGTTTTTAATGCCGATTTCCAATAAGGTTTCGGTAGCTCATTTGGCAGAGACGTTACTCCCGGATAGAGTAGAGGTTCCTATATCCAAGTTCGAGTCTCGGTCGCGACCGTTATTCTTTTTAGTTGCTGGCTTTTTCTGTTACATATTTACGTTGAAGATTATTGACGTTATCTCAATAATAAATATCAAAATAAAATGCACAAAGCTTTTAATTTCTAATTTTAAAATATATTGTATTATTATTTCATTAAAATATCTTATTTCTCCGCATTGACTAAGTTGAATTAATAAGTTTGTATGATTTACTTCAGTTCATTGCCATGGTTATGTTAATTTGCATATTTATTGGCACAATTCATTAAAATAACTTGATTCTGCGATTGCCTAATTATCTGCCATAAGTTTTAAAAATTTGAATTTGAAAACCAGAAGGGTCAAAGTAATAAAAATATTAATATTAGAATCTGAGTGTTGACCGTGAACGTTCGTTTTATATTCACAAACACTATAATTATTTTTCGATAAATCGTTATGAATTACTGTTTATATAATTGGTGAAACTGGAAACTTCTTGATAAAGTCAAGATAGCACGTGATTCGTACGTATGTACGTTTCAAGGCTATATTTGTTTCTAAGAGGTTTAACGCTACGTGCAAAATGTTAATATTCGTTGCGTTTTTTAAACGGATATTCTCTTAAAATATAATTTATGTATTATCAGGATTTATTTAACTTTTGAAATTAGTATTTTTTTTTGTATTAATCCACAAAGTTGGTACTTTTTAAAGAATAAACACTTTGACCTGTCTTAATAGGTATCGAAGTGAATTTTGAGCTAATTAAACAGATGCTTTGCTTGCATACAGAATTTTTGACGTTCGACAGCCTCCGTAGTCTAGTGATAAGACGCTCGACTACGAATCCAGAGGTCTCGGGATCAAACCTGACGTGAACGAATAACTTGTATTTAAAAAATATGTGTCATAACACATTTAATTTATAGATCATAATATAAAGCATATTTGCGGCACGTTCCAGAATGGTAGATATCGCCCTGGTGAAAGACCACTATTCAGAATCGAAACTTTGCTTGAAATGGCTTTAGCCGTGTTTGGTGACCAGATCTGAATATCCAGGTACTTCCCTACCTTCTTCTTCCCCATCTCTCTCTCCTCCCCACTACATTCAGCCTCACAACATACCCCAACTGGGGATGCCATAGTCCCGACTGCTCCAGACGGTCGGGAGCAGTTGGGACTCTTGTGCGGTATTAACTATAAAAAAATATTAAAAACGATGGGAGAAAAATCAAATAAAATTTTGTCAGTTTATTCGTGATAAATAATTTATTTAAAAAAAAATCCTCCAACTCTGGATCTTATGTTTACAATCTTCTCCACTACATCACAGAACGACTGCCTGTCTAGCCGTATTTTCAGTTAGGTGAATTCAATCATTTTGTAAGTTTCGCTCGTTTAGTCATGTTCATTTGAGTACAACAGTCATGCGTCGTGGATAATGGAATGATAAATAATGACATAGAAGAGATGATGGTCGAATCAGTCACAGTCAACTGTCACTCCTCCCAGCAAACAGTCAGTCAACTGTCACTTTGTGAAGGAGTGATTAAGTGAAGTTTGTCGTGCTTAGCGAATTTTCGTGAGATCATTTTTTGTAATATAATAATAGCAAGCATTATTTGAATTGACAATTATTGTGCATAGATGAAAATAATTGTATTTTTTGCGTAATTTAGTTACTTTGTGAGATCGGTTTAATTATACTTACTGGTTTAACTGTCAATCGTCATTACAAACAAATCTTTTTTTTTTTTTACATGAATACCGCACAAGAGTCTCAACTGCTCCCAACCGTCTAGAGCCAGTGACACTATGGCATTTCCAAATAGGATATGTTTTGAGGCTGAAGGTAGTGGGGAGGGAAAGGAGATTGGGAAGGGGAAGGTTGGGAAGTACCTGGCTATTCAGATCTGGTCACCAAACTCGGCTAAAGCCATTTCAAGCAACGTTTCGATTCTGAATGGTGGTCTTTCGCCAGGGCGATACTTAGAGTATCTACCACTCTGAAAATCTAAAATATAATTAA